>ML813576.1:33108-45710 GCA_009831015.1 Picea engelmannii | reverse complement strand
AAGCTTGGCTAAAATTGGGCTAATCATAATGGTCCTATAATTAGAGGGAATGTTTTTATCCCCATTTTAAAAATAGGAACAATGAGGCTTTGCGTCCAGGGTTTAGGGAAGGCCTGCTTGACTGCTAAGTTGAAGAGCTTGTGTATGTGAGGGATAAGGATTGGCCCTCCAGAACTTGAAGAACTTGTGTATGTGAGGGATAAGAATTTGGCTCCAGAACTTCTTAGGATCCAACTTGTATAGTTGTAAAAGTTGTTCTTGCCTTTTATTGATATAGTATCTTTTTTTCCTTTTAATTAGGGCTTTGTACGAGTTTTAAGGGCTCATTAGAAACATCCCTAATGGCTTTCCTAGCAATTTTACATTCTTTATCATACCAAGGGTTGGTTGTTCTATTATTCTTTTTATGGGACACCTCGAAAGAGAACTTGTTAATAAAAGTGGAAAGGGTAGTTGTAAAATTATGATAAGAGTTCTTCAATGTTGTCCTTATAAGTTAGGAGGTTTAATTTACTATTTAAATCCTTTAAGAAAATACCAACTTCACTTTTGTCAAAGGACAAATTCCTTTGATTATCAGAATTTAAACATTTTAATTTTTTATCCATATTTTCTAAATTTTATTTCAATAAAAATGTATATTATTTTTGACGAATATATTTTGAAAATATCATTCCTTGAACGTTTTGTATTCCATATATATATTTTTTTATTTTTTTGTATGTTTGTAAATTTTCATTATTAAATTTGAAAGACGAATATGTCGTCTAGTAACAAACATTTTATAGTCAGGCATTTGATTTCAGAATTTTATTAATAATTTCTTTGTAAAGCGTTTTTTCACCTTTTTCTTTGAAAAAATGGATTCCTTTCCCTGTCCATTATTATAATATTTTTCTGTTTTACATGCAAACTTTGTTTTGTTTGGGCTAAAAATCTTTGAATATGTGAGCATTGTAGAAATAAGTTAAAGTATTAAGCTACTTTGCAGCGAGTCGTTATTGAAAGTTAAATACCTCGAATGCACAATGTGTAAAGCATAAATTCATGTCGACTTTAGATGATGGATACTATGAATACAAATCTCTTTTGATGTATTCAGAATATTAAATATTTTTAAGTTGAGTATTTACCATTACCATCCACTATTGAGAAGATTAGAGAAAAATATTAAAATGGGTGTCTCTCCTGCCAAAAGATATATTGGCATTTCAGTTCTGTTTCTACACATTATAACTTACCATCCTTCACTAAACCATATGTCACTTCCATTTTTTAAACAATTGCATTGAAGACATACCCTTTGATTATTTTTTCTTCTACTCGGAAAACACAATCTCAAGTCATAGGGAGAATTACATAAAAAAATCAAAGTGACACCGGCATTAATAAATAATTCTTTAACAGATGGCTGAATTTCTGGGTATAAAGAATTGAGAAAGATAGTGAGAAAAAGCTAGTGGAATTACAATCTTCTGCCTATGCTATCGCAGGCCTGTTCCTGCGCTCTCACCATGTTGGACCAAAGTAAAGTTCTCCAACTTTATATATATAAAATTCTCCAACTATCTCAACTAAATTCAATTAATTATAAATTTATTAATATTTAAAAATATGAAAATTAAGATAAAGATATTGACTTATTGTTATATATATTCCATGTTAAAATAATATACTCATTAATAATATACATTTCACATGGAAGTGAATCTACCTTAAACCCAATTGACTTTTATATGTGTGTGTGGACCTAATGGTTAAGAACACGTGTTTCCTCCTTAGAGATCATATGTTCAAATCCAAGGGGGTAGAGTATGTATACCTCCTTATACTTAACATTATTCGTTCTAAATTTTGCCATGTTTCTATAGAAAATAGGATTTATGGTACACACTACCTAAACATATTTTTAAGAGTTCAGCCTATCACCTATATCTTTTAGGACTACATATTCTTAAGAGCTCAACCTTTCACTTATACCTTTTAGGACTATATTCATTAAAAAAGAGCTATCCATAACAACAACTAAAGACAAAACTCCATGTCTTCTTCTCCTCATTATCGAGGAATGCATAATAACCAAAAACACCTGCTGGTAAAGACAATGTATCCTTGGACAATAGATAAGATTTTAAGTTTAGTTCTCTGTAAATGTGATAGAATGAGAGCCATTCAAAGGACTGAAGGGTACTTGTGATATCCCATGACAAGGGCTCTAGCCTTACATCCATCATAGTTTCCTTTTGTTGAGCCCAATCAATTACCAACTTGGAATCCTCCATAATTTGAAGCTTTGTGACTCCTTTTTTAGTGGCCACCTCCAATAGAGTACAAAGAGCTATGGATTATGATTTATTATTAGAACCCCTCCCAGGGGCATAGCGAACTTGGATAAAACGATTCTGTTGTAAATAAAGAACAACCCCTATCTCACAAACTCTAGGATGGACTTGACAAGCTCCATCAAAGAAGCCCCATGGAATTCCAAAGTTCAACTTTGGCATAGAAGGTAATCTAGGATTCTTGATTTTAAGATCAAACATAAATTCTTTTAAAATTTTTAGAATGATGTCAGTTGTTACTACATGAGGAGTGACTTTGTTTTTAAAGATGCAATAGTTTTGGGCCCACCAGATGATAGAGACAAAAAAACTTGGCATTCCTTTAGATATCTTTACTACCTTATCTGCCATCTAATCCTTCAAGAAAACTTCTAAACATGTTTTGGACTAAGAAGAGGTTGGATTTAACAAGAACCTGAGTTGGATACACACATTCAATGAAAATGTGAGATGATGTTTCCTCATGACTTTTACAAAAAACACACCAGCTAGGTCCCACCCATCCTCTTTTACAACCCGCTTCCCAGGTTAGGAGTTTATTGTTCAAGGCGAGCCAAAGCGTAATCCTATTTTTCAGAGGGCCATGAATTTTCCTAAAAGGTTCCCACCACCACTTTTTCTCCCTTTAGGACCGAGAATCCATCCACGCTTTATACTCGAATTTATCCGTGAAGTCACCCATCATTGGATTCTTAGACCAACAAATCTTGTCTGGCTCCTCATATTGAATCGATATGTAGTTAGTAACCAAATGCCCAATATATCTGTCCCATTCACCTGCCTCAGCTTCAACCAATCCTAGAGAGGCAATCGTCCTCCAACCTGCTCTACCACTTGCTTGAGGCACTCGAGCTCTAGCACCTACTAATGAGAAAATCTTCTGCAAATGAAGAGTCTGAAGGAGAGAATCTGAGAAATGAAATTCATCAGCAGCCCCCAACCATGAGTCTTCACCAATCCTCATTGATTGGCCATATCCTATCTTCCATACCGTCCATTGTCCAACTAAAGGAAAGACCGATACTAATGCCTTCCAAACAATAGACCCTTTGGAAGATTTTAAGGGAATACAAAACTCGTCCTCTACAGAGAGACCATTGAAGTACTTGGATTTAATAGCTCTTCCCTAGAACAAGATTCTCTTTGATAGATGCCACATGCTTCTTGTGGCTAGGGACTGAGCAAAGATGGAAATGTTTTTAAGGTCCCATCCTCTGTGGTCTTTTAGAAGTGCCATCTTGTCCCACTTGACCAAGGGTATACCTCTTATACGATGCGACCTTGACCATAAGAATTGAAACCTTACCTTTCTAATTTTAGTCAGAATTCCTTTCAGGATTGAAGTGATTGAAGTCCACTCTACATGTATGCTTTCAATCATAGATTTTAAAAGTACCAACCCACCTTGACTTGAAGGAAGGTGATTGAACCACACTACAATGCGTTGTTCAACCCTTTTAACAAGCCACATCCAATCTCCATTTATGTAATTATCATGTTTTAAATGGAATCCCAAATATTTAAACCCATTCTGCATATCCTTCACCTTAAAGAGAAACTTACTTTTGAATGACCTTAGGATGTTGTCGCAGACCACAAGATGCCCAAAAGAACCTTGAGAGGGAGCCATTTATGAGAACAACAAAAGATAAATACTGAATGCATCCTATAATCCAATTTACCATGGGGAGGACCATTCCCATTTTAAGGACAACCAAGCGAAGGAAAGTCTAGCTAAAATGACTGTAAGCCTTGGATAGGTCAAGCTTGAGTATGGTCGCTCGGTGCTTCAATTTTTTGACCTATTGCATGACCTCTTGGGATACCACTATGACATCATGGATTTGTCTATGCTTGAGAAAACTAAACTGCTCGTCTGAGATAACGTCACTAAGAATTGGTTTAATTCTCCTAGAAATCACTTTCATGATTAATTTGTAGATTAAATTACAACAAGAAATAGGCCTATAAGCTCCAAAAGATACACCGTCTTGTTTTTTAGGGATTAGAGATATGAACATGGAGTTTAATGATTCCAACACTTTCCTATATGATTGAGACTCTTTAACCACCTTCAGAAGGTCTTCCTTAATGAGATCATAGAAACCCACATAAAATTCAACTATTAGACCATTCGATCCTCAACTCTTTCCTTTCTGCATCAAGAAAAGATCTGTTTGAATCTTTGATTTAGAGACCTCCTCAATAAGATCTCGATTCATCTTGTTGAAGAATAAAGAAGGAAACTTGGACACAACTTGCAGGATTTCTTGAATGAGACATCCTTTGGGTTCTTGAAACATCAAATGAAAATACTAGGCACCTGCCTCTGCCTTTTCCTAGAAATATCTAACCAAATATCCGTCCATATCTTCGATATCCCAAATCGTGTTTATGCCTTTGCAGAAATTGGCATATTGATGAATTGTTGTCTCCTGTAATTAGCCACAAGGCTCTTCTCTTTAATCTCCAGGTCTGTTCATCCTTGTCCATAATATCATTCATGACAACTTCATAATATATGAGTTGGTGAACCCGAGTGTCAAAAAGAGAGCCCTCATCCATAGAAGAGTAAATCCATGAAATGATTTCCTTATCCTCCCTGAGCTTAAGCCAAGATTTGTCCATGAAATATTTAAGCCATTGCTTCGATACCTTTTATTTTTATTTTTTCTTGGATAGGTTTTGCACAAATTGCACCATAAAGGTGGAATTAGAGGAAGAGGAGAGGTGCACCCAATTCTCAACCAAAATAGAACGAAAATCTTCCTCCTCCATCCAAATGGGATTGAATTTAAGCGACGTTGGTGATGACTCCTTCCCCGAATACATTGAAATAAGTATAGTGCAATGATCGGATAAACCTCCTTTAGAAACCCACAACTTCCACAATAAATTGCCTCCCAATAAGGGCTCTAAGAATAGAAATGTATCAAGAAGTTTAACATTTGCCTCATTATTTTCTTGAAAATTCCTCCAGGTTGGAACCATTATGATATGTTCCTTATCAACTAAGCGATGTTTCTCCAGAAATGACAAAAAATAACCTCCTTGCGGATTCAGCCTCAAATCCCCCCCCAATACTTCTTGAAGTTTATATCACCTCCAACCATCGTATTAAGATCATTAAAGACACTTGCTTCAATCAAACTTCATCCAGGTGGATATTGGTGGCCACCCACCTGTTCCAAATTCCACTTGGCTCATCTTGACAGTTTTCAGTTCAACACGTTTCTCTGTAATGATTACATTTCTTTGTAATTGTGGGTTCTGCACTTCTGGGGATATCCTGAAGCCATACAAAACATCCAAGTGGATATTGGTGGCTGTCCACCTATTCCAACTAGCTTATTTTGGAAGTTTTCATGTCAGTACATCTTTCTGTACTTCCATGGCCATTTTGGGTCCCTAAACAATTGTTTTTTGGCTTTACATAGTCAAATTATAGATAGAGTTAGAATTTGATGGTAGAATGTATAATTATCGAAAATACCTTTCCAATGGGCTATCACACGCCTAAAACGAAGGTCATATGAAAAATTTACGACCCTGGGAAGTTGAGGTACCAACTTACCCATCAGGGCCCACATAACTTTTGGCGTTTCATCTCCTAGGGTTAGGTTTTTGGATGTCTAGGGTTTTGGAATTCATGCATAATTTTAGAAAGGCCTCTAGAGACTCATTGTAATCATTCTTCTCATACAGATGCACGTAGCAAGCACATCTCTTCTTAGAGATAACTACCACCATTCGAGCAAGTTGTTTTCAGTTTTGCAGTTTTGCAGTTTCACAGTATAGTTTTACAGTTTTACAGTATAGCCAGTTGGGTCTCGAGCTTGGTTATCTTGAGGACAATTGCTCTCACATGCCCAAGAAACCCTCCATGGTGGAAGAAAAGAAAGATGGTGGAGTAGAAGATTCTATTAACTTGTTTCTTGAGCAAGCTCTCCTGCGACAGAGGGATGAAATGATGGAGAATTTTTCCCACATCCTTCAATGCCTGCCGATAGCAACATGAACATATTCATCAAGCAACCACTTTGGAGGAGCCTCTCCCTTCAAGGTACAAGTTAATTTTGATATTCCTGTATTTTAAGGTTAGATAGGTGCAAATGCCCTAGAAAAATGGTTAAATATGCTAGAAGGTTATTTCTATGTTCACAATTTTTCTGACAGGGAAAATATCACCTTCACACTCCTCAAGGCTCTCCCCCATGTCAAACATTGATGGGAAACTTACTGGGAGAAAATTTCCATAGAGGGATCTAGAATATATGGCGACAAGCCCACTTAGGATTTTTTTGTGGATGTGGTCAAGGAACAATATTACCCTGTTGATAACTATGAAGACCAAGACATGAGATGGACCACACTGCAACAAGAGAGGGGACAAACTGTGCCACAGTTCACAAATAGTTTTCATACCCTGTGCACCAAGATGGGTATCAAAGACTCTGAGCGACATTTGGTTTTGAAATACTGTGGGGCTTTGCATAGGTACATCCAAACCGAAATGGATTTGCCAAACATCTCATCACTGGGAGCTGCCTATCGATATGTTGTCAAAATCGAACATAAATTTAGGCACCAGAACAAATGAGAGTCCAGGTCTGCAAATCTGCAACAACCAAAGCATAATAAATATAACCCTAACCAACAACCTCCTGAAAACTAGCCCAAGACATAAGAAAAGAAGGATAAGGGAAAGACAAATAATGACACTGGGAAGTGGTGCAACTTCCACAAAATCCCCCGGCACAACACCAATGAATGTTTCTCAAAACAGTCATTGGTGGTCGAGATCAAAGACAAGGAGTCGAACCTTGATTCATAATCTAATCCAGAAAATAATTAAAAAATGTAGATCATCAATGGAGACCCCACTGCTACCGTCGCGACCACAATAATTCAACTAGAAGAACCATTATATCCTGAAGAGGGGGAGCACCTCTTCCATTCATAGATGTGGGTGAAAGGGGACCTCGTTGCATTTCATTGTTGATAGTGGAAACCAGAAGAAACTCATCTCAGTTGAAGTCATAAAACAATTGGGGTTGTTGACAACACCACACTCGCAACTTTACAACATCAGGTGTCTTCGCTAGGGATGATATCTCCATGTCAACCAACAGTGACGCCTGTCCTATGGCATCCAACCCTTCAAGGATGAGGTAGTGTGTGATGTTGTTTTGGGTGAACCATATATGTGGAAACATCATGTTGTTTATGAGTCTCGACTCCGTAGTGTCATTATTACTCTGTGGGGTAAGCTCTACAGGATACCAGAGGTAGTTCCAACTAATGTTCCACAAAAACAGTGCTGCGAGATAATCTCTCATACTGCTAAATTCAACCTCTTCACAATCTGTTCAAAGGATGAATAGAAGGCCACTACAACCACTGCAGCCTCAACACCTTCTATTCAACAAAAGAAGATTGCAGAAGGGAAAGAAGATATTGCTTCTTCACCCATGATGGTGCCTACACAATGCCCCATCAAGCCAAGATACAATAGGTTGGTGGAATAGATTCGACCCCGCCAACAACAGGTTCGTGACAGCCTTCCACAGACCAAACAACACAACTTCTCCAACAAGGCAAGCAACTCACCAAGATTCAGATTCAACAAATGCTTTCCCCTCTTCCCTGAGAACTCAACACAATGTAGACCATTACTTCCTAAACGGGGAGGATTGATCTAGGTGGATATTGGTGGCCACCCACATGTTCCAAATTCCACTTGGCTCATCTTGACAGTTTTCAGTTCAACACGTTTCCCTTTAATGATGACATTTCTTTGTAATTGTGGGTTATGAACTTTTGGGGCTATTCTGAAGACTTACACAACATCCAAGTGGATATTGGTGGCTGCTTAGCTATTTCAACTGGCTTATTTTGGACGTTTTCATGTCAGTACATCTTTCTATATTTCCAGGGTCGTTTTGGGGCCCTAAACAATGATTTTTTGGCTTTCCACAGTCAAAATGTGGATGAAGTTAAAGTTTGATGACATAATCTATATTTCTTGAAAAGACCTTTCTAACAGGCTATCACACGCCTAAAATAGAGGTCGTATGAAAAAGTTACGACCCCGAGAAGTTGATATACCAACTTACCCATCGGGGCCCACATGAATTTTGGCGTTTCATCTTCTAGGGTTAGGTTTTTGGATGTCTAGGGTTTTGGAATTCATGAGTAATGTTAAAAAGGCCTCTAGAGCCTCATTGTAATCATTCTGCTAAGACAGATGCGCATAGCAACTGCATCTCTTCTTAGAGATAACTACCACCATTCATGCAAGTTGTTTTCAGTTCTGCAGTTTTATAGTTTCAAAATATTTCATTTATTCAATAGAAGTTATTGTTCACTGGATATCTGTTGTTGTTCTCCGTATCTCTTTGTTATTGTATTCAGTCTGTTAGTCATTTCGTTCTACTCATAAATCCTGATCAAAGTTTTCCCCAAACGAGATTCTATCTGCGTACGAGCCATAAATGTTTATCACATTTAGTCTACAATCAATACCTTTTATTTCCAAGATGAAAGATATGGCAGAGGAAACTGATGACAAAGAGAAGGCTTTGCATCCCGAGCTCCACCTATTTAACAAACCTCTAGACTGACCTACAACATCAATTGCACAAAAAGACGATCCTTTTAGCTAGGTTTCCACAATAGCTCTGACTTTAGAACTTTCACACATGGTTTCTTGAATTAACAAGATATCAAACTTGTGACTCTCAATGAGCCTTTTGAGGGATATATTTTTATGGGCACTCCCAACCCCTCGAGCATTAAAGGATAGGATAATCATAACAAAGGTTTCTTGAGGCCTTTTCCTTCTCTAAGGGCCCCATAGATGGTAGCTTGTTTCCCTTTTCGTATGTCCTGTACTACACATTGTTGGGTTGTTAGGAGGTGAGACTTCCTACCAAAAAGGTTTGGCTTGCAAAGGATCCAGAGCTAATCCCCCAAAAGAGGAGGAGTCCTCGTTCCCTTGAGGACTAGGTCTTAAAGCATATTCTTTTCTTTTGGGGGAGAGCAACCTCAACCTCAGATAATGGTGTGGGCTCATTAGAAGGCTCTTTGAGCACACCTTCACAAAAGTCTGAAGGGGGACTAACATGCCTAGCAACAAGGAGGGAGGGAGGGGAGCAAAGGGTTTATCATAATTATCCAAACCGAGAACTAACATCAAGGGACATGAAGGGAAAGGAACCAAATCCAAAGACGGAGGGAGGGATTGTCAAAAGAAACGAAAAAAGGGGGCGGGTTCAGGGGACAAGGAGGGATAGGGCCTGTATCCAGAGAGGGGGAGGAGGAAAAAAATTTAGGGGATTTAAAAACAAGAATAGGAGCATCTGGAATATTACCAGGTGAGGTGACATGCTTAGACTAGTTCTCCTTTTTCGGTTCCATGCAAGCTTCTTCCAAAGCCCGACCCAACTCCTCTGCACCCTCCTTGAATGGTGGATATTGATTTCCAGGAGCTTGTGTGTTTTTTCTGAACCATCTCCTTTCCGGAGCGCCTCCGAATGGTAGAACCTTTTTACAATGACTTTGAATATGACCCACCTTGTGACAGGAATGACAACATAATGGAAAACACCAATAATCTACCTTCTGGTGCCAAATTTGGTCACCAAATGCTAGATTGATGTTACTCACCAACCCCTCCCTAAGATCAACCTCCTCCCTAACCCATGCCCACCTCCTATCCTCCTTGCACTCCCAGTTGGGTTCCAGGCATGAAAATTCCCGAATATTATTTCCGATATCCTCGAGCACCTTCGACATCCAAAAAAATAGTGGGAGGCTAAGTAAAATTTCCCAAACCTTCATAAATGCACTAGGTTCGCAAAATGGATCGAACCCTAGTTTTCAATTGTACAACAACAATTTGGAGGGACCCTAGCTCAAGTTCTTTTATAGGATATTGACATAGTCTTCTAGCGAGAAAAATATAAACACCATCCACCCTCGAATGAGAACATGAAAAACTAGGAAGTAACCTAACATCAACCTCTAGTTGGTCTCAATCCACCTTGACAGAGTACCCTCCTTCCACAATTTCCCATTAAATTTACCCACCAATGTCGTTCCATAAAATCTCCCCACTTCCTCTACCTCCAAGTCCTTACTAAACACCATTTGCACCGATCATGCATGCTCCCTGATACACTTTTTCTTATGGATACAAGCAACCTTTCCTCCCCTTGCCTTCAACCTTGAAACACACCCTTCCTTGCAGCTAGCTTCCGATGGATTTGACGAGCAAGAACTTGGAAATACCAAAGAGAGAATGGGGTTCAAAAATACCTCAACACTTTGATTGTTATGGATGGATTTGACATTAACACTAGAGGTGTCCTCCAAAGCTTCAGACAAGACATTACCGACATCACCATTACTCTTGGCATGGGGGGAGATCTTTGAGTTAATTCCGCATTGATATAGGTAATTCCTTTGCACGAATTCGCATTGGGAGAAAAAAGCTCGACATTTATTTGGATTGGGCTCATAGTCCACCAACTCATCACCCGAGCCTTCCATCACCACGTGGCCCCTAGGACGATGGTGAATCGATTTTGAATGGAACAAGGTTTCGACAATGTTTCTGGCATCGATTAGCTACCAAAGATGTGACAACCATCTAGGAGAAAAACATTGGGTTGAAGCTCCTCAACCCTACAACCCTAAGACTTATTCTCATGCATCCATATTCCCACGTGAAAAACCTAAAAAAATCACAACATTTAATAATTAAATTATTATTTCAATATAATTAAATTATTAATTCAATATATAAATAATAATGATAAAGTAACTACATATTTATTATTAATTGTAAATTGTGTTTGGGAAATAATTAAATGTATATATTTTAAAATTGTTACAACCATTAATTCATATAATAAAATAACTACATATTTATTATTAATTGTAAATTGTGTTTGGAAATAATTAAATGTATATATTTTAAAATTGTTATAACCATTAATTCATATGGTAAAATAACTACATATTTATTATTAATTGTAAATTGTGTTTAGGAAATAATTAAATGTATATATTTTAAAATTGTTACAATTATTAATTTATATAATTCATATTTATTATTAATTGTAAATTGTGTTTGGGAAATAATTAAATGTATATATTTTAAAATTGTTACAATCATTAATTTATATAATTCTAAAATATTATATTATAATAATTAATAATAATTATATTATTAATTTAATATATAAATAATAATGATAAAGTAACTACATATTTATTATTAATTATAAATTGTATTTGGGAAATAAGTAAATTTATATATTTTAAAAGTGTTATAGCTATTAATTCATATAGTAAAATATTCAACTTAGTTTTTATTGTGTAAGTTAAGGTACAACTATTCAACTTAGTTTTTATTGTGTAAGTTAAGATACGACTATATCATTTGTAAGGAATTGGCTTTGTGGATATCAGTGACAATCCCAAGATGAAGAAGCATTTGTAACTATATTTATGTAGAATTTTGTTATATACATTTTGTTATATTCTTCCTTGCAACCATCTAATAATATGAAATTTATGTGATGCAATAACTATTATGCAATAATATGAATTTATGCGACGGAATAATTATTATGTAATTGAATGAGAATCATTGTGTAATTCATGAATGTGATTTTATAGCAATTTGGAGAAATTAATGTGCATGCATGATTATTTAGTTGTTACGTTGAATTTGTTTATGTATATAAAATTGGTTATGGGTTTCTTAAGTTGAAATGGATTCGGACATTCTCATTTGCTAATGAAGATAAAATTTTGACTTTTGAGGAAGATTGATCCCAATACCTTATAGAGTGGTACAAGTTTACTCCGTTGAGGCTTTTATACTTATCCATTTAGAAGAAATGTTGAAGGGTATTCTTAACATTAGAAACAACCATATTCATAGTATTAATGTGTCATGTATACGATGATAAATATATATTTAATATATGTGTTAAAATAAATATTATTAATGTGTTAAATTTATGCTTACTGTGTTGCGGCTTTTATACTTATCCATTTAGAAGAGATGTTGAAGGGTATTCTTAACATTAGAAACATATTCATAGTATTAATGTGTCATGTATACAATGATAAATACATATTTAACATATTATGTAAAATAAATATTATTAATGTGTTAAATTTATGCCTATATTAATATAGGTAACATATTAATATTATCAAAATATTTGTTCTTAGTTTTTTTTT
>ML813576.1:0-22283 GCA_009831015.1 Picea engelmannii | reverse complement strand
CCATTTTCTACTGCAACATCAACCCCCTCAAACTCCTCTGTCTAAAGTGCCCGTCTCGATACTAGTGAAGCGTCAATGAAGTTGTGGGTGGCCTCACCATCTATCAAGGTGATTGCCTGTTGCCCCTAAATAATCCCTCTGATACAGAGGGTATCATACCTGGGAACACCATAAAGGGTCTCTATGACACCTCCCTTTGCTGGTTTCCTCCTATTAGTCTGTTTTGGCAGTTGTGGGACTACTGGAGGATGGGCTCCTGCTGGTGTCAGTGGTCTACGGGGAGGCTGCTCCTCCCCTGAACTAGTGGATCCACTGTCCTGCTCCTCCTCCTCACTGTCCATGCTATCTTCTGCTACCTCAATATAATGAATCTCTTCCTTGCCCATGCACCTGTGGCCTGGCACCCAAGGATCTCTGCAGCTGAAGCAAAGCTTCTTCCTCATAAGCTCTTGCCTAGTCTCATCATCCAACTTCTCCTTGCCCTTCCATTATCTCTGGAATGGCTTCCTATCTCGATCCCTCTGGGGCAAAAATGGTTTAGAGAAAGTTTTAGTCTTTGGCATTGAGTCTACCAGATCTCGAGTGCGAAGGATGGCATCCTACAAAGTAAGAGGCCTGTATGCCTTCACCCATCCTCTCAAAGGCTCTATGAGTCCTTCTGTGAATAACATGATTAGCCTGGGCTCTGATATATCTATCACTGCCATGGATACCCGCTGAAACTCTGTGATGTACACCTTTGCTGTGCCAGTTTGTCTCAACTGGGCTAGATCCCTGAAGTGTATCTCGAGATCCTTCCTGTCAAACCTATCCATGAGCCTATATGTAAAATCCCTATAGGAGGTGATGCGACTGTGACCCAATGTCACTAGTCCATGGTACCACCACTCATATGCCTCACCCTCCAAGTGTAAGGTTGCGAAACTGATGGCCTCTGTCTCGGTCATCTGGTTGAGCTTGTAATACCTGTCTAGCTTCTGTACCCAAGATCTGGTGGTGTATTTGGACGATCCGTCAAAAGAAGGGATGGTGAGTTTCCCAACTTTTCAGATGAAATTGAGGTTATTCCCCTGCTGCTGTTGTGGTCCTCCCCTCTGCAGCTCTCTGGGGTGGTTGTTGAGTTTGAGTCCACAATACTCGAGTAAGGTCATGTCCTGATGGAAGTCATGACCCAATGCTACGTACTCCCTTCTATACTCTGCAATGTTGTAGGCATGAGTGGGTGGCCTTTGTGCTATCAGTGGCGGTGCTGCTACCGGGGGTGCCCTCTGGAAACTGGGAAATAAGGATCTGGGAATCCTATTCATAGAGGTGTGTGTGCGAGAGGGTGACTGGGGTCTACTGCCTACTCCCGAGTTCCCCTATGCTGCATGTGGGACTTGTGTATCTGGGGTGCCCACTTTAGCCAATCTATCAACCACCTGTGCCCTTGCCACTGTCCTCTGTTCACTCATATCTGTCTCCTAGCATCCTCTCTGCCTCGTGCTCAGCCTCACGCTTTGCCCTTCTCTCTACTTCTTTGTGTGCCTCTTCCTCTTCCTCTGAGCTAGGAGGAAAAGGGGGAAAATCAGGTCTATGCCTTCTTTCCTAATGCATGTTGTAAGTGACATATTCGTCACCTACGTGTTCACGGCCCTCTGGGTCTTCTGCTGCACTCATTGTCGTTAGTCACAGGCTGACAGGACTAAATCTATGATACCACTATAATGTTCCTGACTTGGCTAGTCTAGGAAACATTGCTAATGTGTGTGTAGGATCAAAGGTTTATATCATATAAATGATCATACAAATAATAAACGCGACAAAGGACTGCAAAGTTTGTATTATGATATCTCTGTGGATTACAAAATGGCCGAATGCGGCTGAATAAACTAACAATACTCGACTAGATCAACAGACAAAGGATCTTAGCCGGAATACAAATAAGCAAATGTGGCTGAATAAAATAACAACACTCGGCTAGATCAAAAGACAAAAGGATCTTAGCTGGAATACAAATAAGCAACTAAAAGATAATATCTGGAATATGGGAGCACTGCGGAATCAATGAAGAATGATGGAAGACCTGGATGATCTTCTCGGTGACTAGGGTGTGTCTTTCAACACCGAAATCATCCAACTGGTGTCTTCCTCCTGGAATACACTGAACTATCTCTCTTGAGATGCGTCTCTTCTCCTCAATGACAAGTCATAATCTACATGATGATGAATTAGGTCGCTGACCCTTCCTTTATAGCTTTCCAAAACCCTAAATCATGTTGAAACCCTAATTCACTGTTGACGTCCAAAACTCTAAATCACTACTGAAACCCTAATTCATTGTTGACTTCTATTTTTAGCTCATAATGACTTAAAAACACTTTTAACCCTTTTTAGCTCAATGTCACTTTCCAAATATAACACCTGTGACTGGAGTGACCTCTAATAACCCTGTTTAGCCCTGGCTATAGTCTAACGGGGCGGTTTAGACCATTAAGCCTCCTCTCTGGAGCTCCTATTTGGAAAGGGACATTACATAGATGGTGTCCCCTATGTAAGCAAGATGTAGAGTCTGTGTATCATGTTTTTTTTCATGTGATTATACCTCCCAGGTGTGGGCCTCTTTGGTTAAAAAATTTGATCCCAAGACTAAATGGAATATGTTATCGCTGGAAGAATGTGTCAATTCTTGGTTGTTTGATACATCGATGGTCAGTTTCTGTTCTCTCCCTTGTATCTTTGTCTATTTCATTTGGTGGTCCATAAATATGTGTATTTTCTAGGATAAAACTTTGTTTGTGGAGGTTGTATCTTCGCTAATTGAGCGTTTGACCAGGGAGTACAAATGTGAGCCAAAGAAAAAAAAACAACCCAATCTTGTAATGCCTTCTCTGGACTACGATATACCTTGGGCTTCTTCAACGGAGCCAACCAAGGTCTCCCACCCAAGTGCGAGGTTGGTGTGGTCCTCTACCTGAATGCCTCTCATTTATATCAGCTGCGACATGCTCCTGGACATGGTTCTAATATGAAAGTTGAGTTTGCAGTGCTATGGACTCTCTTGTACTATGCTAAGCATCTTGGAATATAAAAGCTGTAGATTCTCAAAGACTCCAAATGTTTTATCGATCGAGACAAAAACAAGATAAAAATACATAATGTGTGCATTCAGTCTGTGCTTCTTCAGATTAGAGATTTAGATCAGGTTTCACAGGAGGATGGGGACACATGTGGTTGAGAACTTGACCCCAATACCTCTTGCTTAATAACCACAACACTTATCCACTCGATCGAGCTAATCTACCTTGCTATATATATAATCACTTAAATGGTCATACACATTAATGTGGAGATTCATAAAAATATATTTTTTAGAGTTTTTAAATATACAATTTTAACTTTAAATGACTATACACATTAAATATGAAGATTCATAAAATAATTTCTTTGGAGTTTTTTAATATATAATTTTAACTTTAAATGATTATATACATTAATGTGGAGATTCCTAAAATAATTTTTTTTTAGAGTTTTTTAATATATAATTTTAACTTTATATATTATATTAACTAGTTTGTTTGTTAATGTAAAATATTTTTTTCTTAAAGATATATATCTTTTTCCTTAAAGATTTTGGCAAAATATTTAAATATTTTTCATATTTTCCAAATTTTGTTTTAGATAAAACTAAATAGGTATTAGTTTACACATATATTTTGAAAATGTCATCCTTGAACGTTTTGTATTCATAATATTATTCCTTTTTGAATTCCAAAATGTCATCCTTGAAAGTTTTGTACTCCATAATACTATTCCTTTTTGAATTCCATATTTGTTATGTTTGTAAGTTTTCATTGAAAAATTTGAAAAGCAAATGTTTTTTTTAGAGTAACAAAGAATCTGAATTTTTTTATGTTTGTAAGTTGAGTCTCTCCCGCACAGAAATATATAATAACATTTCTTTCTGTCTCTGCTTACCATTACCATCCTCTATTGAGAGGAAGTAAAAAAATATTAAGATGGGTGTCTCTCCTGCCAAAAGATATCATAACATTTCAGTTCTGTTTCTACACATTATCCCTTACCATCCTTCTCTAAACCATATATATCTTACATTTTTTAAACAATTCCATTGAAGATACAGCTTTTGATTATCTTTTAGGAAAACACAATCCTCGAGTCATAGGGAGAATTACATAAAAAAATCAAAGTGACACTGGCATTAATAATGAATACTTTAACAGATGAATGAATTTGTGTGGGGTATAAAGAATTGAGAAAGATAGTGACAAAAAGCTTTTGGAATTACAATCCTCTGCCTATGCTATCGCAGGCCTGGTCCTGCGTTCTCACCATGTTGGCCAAAGTGGAGTTGAACGCTTTCTGAAACATTCTTCTTTTCATAGTTCAGACAGGCTTTCGCCGTTGTTAAATCTTTCTTCAGTCTGGTTATATAAAATATATGTGTTATATACGTTTCTGGGTGTTTGTTTTTCTGTAATATCTGACTGGTACTGGTACATTCTTGAACTGTGATTCTACTTCTGGGAACTGCTCCGTTTGATAGACGGATTGAAGGACTGATCAGAAGTATCACTAGCTCTGACAATTCGAACCGACCCATCTGTTAAAACTGGATATCTATGAATCCCCGCTGCATTAATCTCGTTAACTGGACACGAACCTCCCTTGCTTCCAGAGGGAGGCTTGTAGTTTTTACATCGAGAGGGGCCTGTCGGAGCCACGGGAGTACCCTTTGGAAGGGATTGAAACCATACATTCTCCATCTTAATAGGGTTACTATTTTCGACTTCTCCCAATATGAACTTTAATTTCATCGGCCTGCATGCCCAACTTTCACTAACCATCAGCCCCATAACCATAGCAAACAATAAGGCGAGTCGTGTTGCTCTTCTCATTTCCATATCAATACAAAAATCAGAAGATGAAAACTATGCTCCAATTCCAATATCAATATCAATATCACAACAATATGCAGACTGTATGTTCCCTGCAGCTATATATATATATATATATGGAGTGGTTACGCGGAGAGGAGGCGTGGGTGGGTATGAGAAAACATGGTTGAATGGTTGAGGGGCGACTCCATAATCTGGTCAGCCTTTGGGATTCGTTGACACAGTCACTGGAACGGAATAGACTGGTCAGAGAAAACCGTCGTAAATGGAGGCGATTAAAACTCGGTCAGCCGCCGCTAAGTAAAACTCCACGACCCATCTAAAATCAAAGTCGACTTTTCCATTATATTGACTTTGACATTTTAACTTCAGTCGGTGTGAAATTAAGCAGTTAAATAAATCATTATATAATTTGTTGTTGTTGGAATTGAATTGGGAAACTAAATTCAATATATATATATAAAATTTTCGAATCATTTTAGTTAAATTTAATTGATTTATATATAATTATTTAATTATTTTTGTTAAATTTAATTGATTAATAATAATAATAATAACAATTTATTTTTAAGGTCACGACCAAGCCAACACACCAAATTAATATATGAGACTTTTTTGTTTGAAAGAAATTTTAATTTTGGATTTATTAAATATTTAAAATAATAATATTTGAAAACAAAATTTTCATACTACTTTTCTTTCTTTTAATGTTACATAATCATATATAAATTCAATATTAAATTATATTTATTTTAAATAATTTTATTAAAAAATATTCTAATTTTGGATTTATTAAATATTTAAAATAATAATATAAAAATTGAAATGTAATAACTAAACTAAACTAAACTAAAATAAAATAAAATAAAATAGATTTATATTTATTGAATGGTTATGGTTTAGTTATTGAGATAGGGCTTTTACCATGCAAATAACTCAAATAATATTACCCAAATTTAAATATAAGTGTAGAACCCTTGTTTTTATGTAAAAAGGTCTTTAACGCCCTTGGTTTTATGTAAAGAAGGTCTTTAACAACTCCAAGTTAATTTCCTTTGAATTCATCTATCGAATGCACTTCGATTTTCTTGAAAAAAAATCCAACATTAAAATGAAGGATACTTCTTCATATTTCAATTATTCTATTGCCTATAGAATGAATTATACAGTGGGCTTATGATGAATAACATTTTTATTGTGACTTGGTTTCAAAGTGACACAACACCATGTTTTTTTCTATTATGCTTTGTTATCATTGTTTTTTCTCTCCATTGGTTAAGATTTTCTACTCTCCAAAAGTGTTTGAGTGTTATCAGTGGAATTTATATAATGCTTTCACTTTAGATAATTGTTAATTCAGGAAACATTAGTGTGACATTAATTTGACTCCTTTTTAGTTTGTTATGTCTCACAATCATTCATATGCAAATCTTATCTAAGTTGTTAGACAATTTTCACAATGATTGATTTCAAAATTATTATTATTGTTGTTGTTGTTGTTATTATTATTATTATTTTACTTTAATAATTCATTTCATGCATTTGAAAGGATTTTTGTTCTTATAAGATTTAGTTTCAAAGAAGGTGAGGAAATAATTCCTAGTATTTATCCTTCTTGGATCACTACCCCTCCATTACAATTTGAAAAATTTCTTTACGTCTTTTGTATGTAGTTCAAATTTTCTTTGTTGGCATTGAATCTTTCTTAAACTCTTAAGTGCACTTGGATTGAACTCCTCTATTAAGAGAACTTGATCCTATATTTCTTCATCCAACAAGGAAGGTTAAAATAATCACACGTTTTCCACATTAATAACAAAATACATTCTTATTTATGAAGGTTGATTCAAACTAAATACATCTACTCCAACATGTTCAATCATTTCAAATGGTCCATACCTCAATGATTTAAACTTCTTGGCTAGCCATTGCAACCCATGTTTGTTGGTGGTTTGTTGAGATACAACCAAAATTTGTCTCTAACATGGAATTTGTGGTCTTTCTTGTGTTTATCACGTCAAAGATTATACTTTTCTTAGCTCTCTTTAAGCCATTCCTATACCTTGAGGTGAATCCATTTGACACTCTCAATGAATCTAATTTCTTTGTTAGCCTCCTTGCATTCTATTTTCTCACTTTCTTCTTGTTGTCCATAAACAACATCAATGGGCGATGGTGGAAAAAGATCAAAACAAGTTTCAAAAGGGTACTTTTGATTTATGTAAGAAATTATCTATTAGAAGAGTTTTGGATATATGCACATTGTTCATCTTAAGACTTTGGGTACCTTTTGTTATACCCCCTAAAGTGATAAACCAAAGTTCTATTGGCAACTTCAATTTTTCCATCTATATTTGGATGGAAAGGTATTGATTGCTTCAAATTGGTATCCATGTTTTTCCATAATGTGACCTAGGATTTGTTGAAAAACCTTGAATATCTATCTATTACAATAGAGTCAAGAAGACCAAAATTAACCCGTAAAGTTGAGAAAAATAACTAATGTACCTCATGGTCCTTAATGGTCTTTTTACAAGGCACGAGTATACACATTTTACTAAACTAACCCACAATTAAAAATAAGTAATCATGACCATGTTTTGACATTGGCAACTCTCCAACACAATCCATGGATATAGTCTACCATGGTCTAGTAGGTACCAATAGTGACATATATAGTCTAACCTTATTGTTTGTAGGCTTCATTATGCTACAAAAAAACACACCCTTTAATAAAGTTGGAAACTTGTTCTTTTTTTTCTTCTTCTAATAAACACACCTTTGTAGGTTAGCTACTATTTGATCTAGTTTGGATTTAGAATGAAATGTAAAAATGTAATATTAAAAGCACATTATTACAATGAAAATGTTATTTTATTAAGGGATCAATGGTGAAAAACACTTCAATATACATAACAATACAAAATGACCATAAGAAGGGGTAGAAACTACCTTTTAACATAAGGAAGAAAACCTCCAAAAATCCTTACCTAAGGAGTTGAGGCAGTGAAAAGAATGCTAGCCTTTGGAAGTCTAGTTGGTATGTCAACTTCTTGGGGTGATAACTTTAACACATGAACTCATTTTTGGTCATTGTTTAGGAAATTACAATATTATTTTGAGATCTATGTGATTGGAAATCTCAAATATAAAAATTACCAAAAAAGTGTGGGAAGGGCTCATAGAATGCATTGGGATTTCAGGGCTTGCAAAGATACAATAAATATGACAAAGTTCAAGACTATTTTTGAGATAGTGGTAGTCTAAAATAGCCATCTAAAAGTCCCAAATGGAAAACTATATTAATCATTCTCCCTTAGGAATCAATGTTCCCCATGGTGTCAAGTTCCCACAATAGATGGGGAAAAAATTGTTGAATTTGACTCCTATTAAACCACTTGCATTGGTAAAGAAGAGCCTTGTCTTGACAATCTGATAGATTTGAATGTTCTGTTGGAAGGTGCTCTTCATTTTGGTATCAATGGTGTGATCTGTTGTATATTTCTCAAAATAAATTAGGGTTGATATTAGAGGATAATTACTTTTCCACCTCCCAGGTATCCAATAGAGGAAAAAAATACGGTCGAAGTAGCACCACATTAAAGATAATTTGTAAGCGAAGGAAAATTTGAAGGTTCAATTGAAAATAATTCTCTACCATAACCTAGGTGATCGTGTAAGCTTTGCATTAGAGTGGTATGGGATTCTTGTAGGGGCCTACGAGTCACTCTTTCTAAAAGTGAAACCATACCTTATGACCAACCTAAAAATTGTGGAACCAAATGTTGATTTTGTTGATGCTTATAGGTGGTGTTTTCTTTCTACATAATATCATGAACTTATTCCTAGTTTTGTTTGATTTGTTCAACAATTTTTGATGCTTTGTTTTCCTCATTTTGAAAATGGGAAGATTATTCCTACAATGATGTAATGGGAAGAGATACATCAATTAGAGATAATAGTTGGAACCTTAGGCATAACTGAAAAAGGTTGTGGCCAATAGAAATATGAAGAGTTTCATTGTAGCTATGTTGGACATAAGGAAGGATTTCAACCCATGTATGTGGATGCTTAGAGTTGTGTGTTTTTAGGATATGTACAATCATCTTGTTGAATACCTTTGTGTGTCCATCGATTTAGGGATGGAAGCAAATCGATCAATGGTTAGTTCCAATGTCATCATGAACCAAAGACTAGACCAATATATAGTTATAAAACTACTATATCTATATAAAACAATGGTTTAAAAAAACCCATAATGAACCTAAACACACATTAAAAAGATCTTAGAAATGCACTATGTTGTGACACTCATCTTGTAGGGTGCCAAAATTTATATTTGAGAGAACTTATCAAGAATAAAAAAATGCAATAATTACCATGCTTTATTGAGGGAAACCCTCAAATAAAATCCACGGGGAGTAGCTGCCAATGCTTATCTAGAGAGGAAAAAGGAGTGCAAATCCTTTACTTATTGATCTCAAGTTTAACAATGACATGCAAAGTGCATGATTTGATATATCTATTGATGCCCCATTGAATATTTATCTAGTATAAGTACTTTTGCAACACCGTGACTATCTTTTTCCTGTCAAATTTCCTTACCACCAAACTATAGAGCTCCTTTGAAATAATTTTCTCATGTCCACCTAAAGGAACACATAGATGGTCTAGATGGCCCATAATTTCATGGTGGAGGTGAAAGTATGAAAATTATTTATCTACAATCAATTTTTGGTATGTACTAATGAATTTAATATCATTGTCATACAAACATGGACACTTTCTTTTTCTTGCAAGAATTCAGGAATTTGGTGAAGGTACAATTGGAGGTTGACTGATGTATTCTACAACTCAATTGGTTCTCCCTTATTATAATTGATATTTAGGAAGAAGAATTGAAGGAAAACATACCACTTCTAAAGATGGTCATTCTACAACTTTTCTTGGATTTGTATAAATTACATAGGCTCGTGGTTAGTGTGGATGATCATTCCCTTTCCCAAAATAAATAGATTTCACCGCTGATAGACCTAAAAAATGGAGTACAAATCCTTGTCATAAATGGGGTATATGTGAGAAGCATCAAATAATTTATTATTGTGATAGGCACTAGATGTACATGTTTTGTGAGGATTGTACCAATGACATAATCTAAGTCATCTATCTCAATTTCATACATTTATCACAAATATAGTAGAATTAGGATTGGAAGCATGTAGAGGTGGCACTTCAACTCAAATGCATTTTGATGTGCCTTGGACCAATTAAAATTGAACTTGTATCCCTCCTTTTTAACCTATCTAAGGGGCCAAGAAATATGAGAAAAACCCAACATGAAGTCACAGTAAAAGTTGGCAAGGCCCATGAAGTTATGAATCTTTGTTGGTATAATTGGGGTGGGCTATTCATGGATGAATTGGATTTTGGATAGATATACATGCACCACACTCTAATGTATCCCATATATTGAATTCCATGCATTCTAAATGAGCACTTATCTAGGTTGGCATATATCTTGTGTGTTAGTAGGGTGATCAATACTTGTTGGATGTGATTCAAATGCGCTTTGTGGGTCTTTTTGAAGATGACCATGTCATCTAGGTATATGACCACAAATAATTGGTGAATGGTTGAAAAATATCATCCATCATCCTCATGAGCATAATTGGTGCATTATTCAAGAAAAAAGGCATGACCAACCACTTGAAGTGGCCTTCCTTAGACTTGAAGTCTTTCCTCATACTTTAAGGCTATTTTCCACACATTAGTTGTATTGATTGGCACCTAGTGATAGCTTGACTTGAGATTATTTTTTTGAATAAATTTGCACCTTTTCATTGATTAATTAGATCACAAAACTGTGGGAGTGGTACTAGTTCTTGACTATGAGCTTTAACTAGTAGAAGTACTTTTGCAACATTGTGACTATCTTCTCAACTTCAAAATTACCTACCACCCAACTATATTGTTCCTTCAAAATCATCTTCCATGATTTCCTAAATAATCATATAGATGGATTAGATGGCATAGAAATCCATGGTGGAGCTGAAATTATGAAACTTGTTTACATGTGACCAATGTCTAGTATGTACCAATGAAGCTAGGGTAATTGTTAGATAAACATGTTCACTCTCAATTCTTCCATATCGAATAATTTATGGATTTGTTCAAGGCATAAGTAGAGGTTGATTGACATAGTATGCAACTCAATTGGTGCTCCCCTTATACTTGATAACTAGGTGGAATTGTTGAAGGTACATAGAATAATTTTAATCATAGTCATTCTACAAATTGTCGTAGATCTATGTAAATCAGAGAGGCTTATGATTAATGTGGATGATAATTTACTTTCCTATAGAGAATGATTCCACTGTTGAAAATAATCAACAATGGTTTAAAAATACTTGTCATAGATGGGGTATCTATGAATTGTGTCAAAGATTTCCTATTGTGATAGGAACTAGATGCCCATTTTGTGAGGATTGCACTAATAGCATAATCTAAGCCACTTGTCTCAATTTCAAGCATTTTTCATATATATATATATATATATAGTAGAATTGGGACTATAAATGTGTACAAGTGGTGATTTATCTCCTCAATTTCCTTTTGATGTCCCTTGGCCCATGAAAAATTAGTATTGGATACTCCATTTGTTACCTATCTAAGGGGCCAAGAAATATGAGAAAACCCCAACATGAAGCTATAGTAAAAGTCAGAAAGGCCTAAGAAGTTACAAATCTCTCTTAGTATATTTGGGGTTGGCTAGTCATGGATGACTTGGATTTT
This sequence comes from Picea engelmannii, assembly GCA_009831015.1. Classification (NCBI taxonomy): domain Eukaryota; kingdom Viridiplantae; phylum Streptophyta; class Pinopsida; order Pinales; family Pinaceae; genus Picea; species Picea engelmannii. Next base: position 10,593 of record ML813576.1, on the reverse strand, counting down.
TGGTTAGGTCCACATGCACCATGCCCATCCTCAACGTTTCCTGGCTATTGAAATTTATGAATTTTGAATGGGCATGTATCTAGGTTGGCATATAACTTGTGTTTCCATAAGGTGATCAATACTTTTTGAATGTGATTTAGATTCTATCCCTAGGTTTTGTTAAAGATGATGATCCCACATAGATATATGGCCAAAAATAATTGGTCAATGGTTTTATAGTATCATTCATGATCCTCATGAACAACATTGACACATTATTCAGGCCAAAATGCATGACCATCCACTTGACATGAACTTTGTCAGACAAGTAATCCTTTCTTAGACTTGAAGGATATATTCCACACACCAATTAATGGATTGATTGGAAAATGGTGGTAGCTTTAATTAAGAACAATATTAATAAATAACTTGTCACCTTTGCACTAATTGAACATATAATCAATGTGGGGGATGGAATACCAATTCTTCACTATGGTTTTGTTAAAGGATATGTGGCCAATAAGGAGTTTCCATGTATCATACTTCTTCTAAGATAACTTAATAGGGCTCTAATGGGGTGAGGATATTGGTCAAACATAATCCTTCTATATCATCTCTTAAATCTAGTTTTGATCTTTGCAATCTCCAAAAGAAAGTTTCTATATAGAGGGACATTAGGTAGATGGGCATTGAGTGCCAAATAAATTGTATGATTTACCTAACAATGGAGAGGTATTCCTATAAGTGAGGTTAATACATATACATATTCTTCCACTAAATGATCTACACCAGGTTTTGCATTAATGATCCATTTTACTCTATGCTGGAAATCTTATGGAATTGAGGCTAAATCAAAGTTTAAGGATTTCAGCTCAGCCAATAATGACCATGTGCTACAACATTTTTCATTTTTGTGCTAATGAATTTTGTGGTGGTCACACTACTTTGATATTTCCTTCCTCAAATTTCCCTTCTCTTCTTTGAATGTAAATTTGAATGGTTATATTAAGGATAGTTATCTTTAATTTGTCATTTGTTTTCAGAGTTAGGGTTGAATTTACCCTTCTTGTTTTATGAATAACATCTTACCCCATACTATTCTTACCCTTTTGATAGATTTTTTCCTTAATTTCGATGAGATAACAATAAGTAACTCTTGATGTAAATATGTCCATAATATCTATTTTTGTTCAGATGTATCTGTGAAAGTCGTTGTGGTATTTAAGAACCAAGTGTCATTGAGAGTCCTCGATACATATTTTTGTACATATTGTAAGACATGTGTTAGCATACTTTGACATAGTCTAGGATTTAACTTGGCACATGATTGTTCATATGATGTACTACTCTTCATAGTTTGCAATAGGTAAATACTCCTCATTGAGGATATTGACAATTTCCTCTGAAGTGGGTTCTATCAAATAGTTCAAAATATCTAACATGTTGCACACAATGAATATCCCACCAATATTTTATATGGGGAAGGGACTTCAAAAGTACAAAAGTAATATTCTCATTGTTGTAAAAGCTATGAACATTGAAATAGCCATCTAGTATATTTAACCATATCTCCAAATCACCTACATGTATCTTTCGTTCAAATAGAGGGATATCAAAATCAACTTATACATTGGTAGGTTGCATTCCTTCAAAATAATTGATTATTGAAGGTGCATACATTTTTATTTAGTTTCATTGAAGGGTCTAGGTGAAATGGTCTACCATCTCATTCCTTTGTCACTCATGGTATTATTAGAGAAAAAACTTGATAGGATATCCTTCTCCATCATCTCTATTTACTTAGATTTCCAAGGGAGGATCTGTGGGTTGATGAGGAAATTTTTCACTACAATTGGTTAGTTTGGGGTCCAAATCCATATACACTTACCTCATCGGGGACATGCATAGAGAAACAATAGAGAGAAAAATTGTCTATTACCATTGATCTAGATTAGATTGGGAATGAAATAAAAAGCAAAATATTGCAAAGATAACACAAAAAAATTATTGAATGTAGAGTATTATAGTGAAAACCAAATTCTACCAAGGAATCAAAACAGGGAAAACAATACAATACATAGCAACACAAAGTGGTAGTTTATCTTTGAGAAGATATGTTACGACTACAACCATTCACAAAAAGGCCATTACAAAAGTATGAAATGCTTTTGACATAATTCCAAAAAAAGAGAAAAAAACCCTAAGATCCAAAAAATCCAAGCTAGGAGTTGAGGTGGTGAAAAGAATGTAGACTTCATGGAGCCTAATAGTTATGATAACTTCTTCGACAATGAATTTGACATATGAGCTCCATTTAGGTGGTTCTTTGGACTTTTACATTGAATATTTTAATGTCTATTTGTTTTTCAATAATAGGCATCAAATATGGGAAGTCCGGGTGTCAAAATTGCCAAAACTTCATGGCAAGGGCCTAAAAAATGCTCTATAAGTTTAGAACTTGCAAAACTATTGGAAGTTTGATAAGGTCTAAGAAATGTTTTGAGATGGTCATAGTCTTGAATGGCCACCTAGAGGTCTATTATGCCCCCCTAAATCATTGTCATATGTAAAAATGGTTAAGAACAAATGATTCATGTTTCTCTCTAATGCTTTGAAGCATTTCATCCCTTGGGATGCATAACTTACCATACTTGCAAACTATCCCATCTTGGAGATGGAATTCAACTCTCTCTTCCAAATCAATAGTTGAGGTGGTTTAAAATTATTGATATACTTATCCAAAACAGTCATGTTTGAAGTGTTTTTCCCCATCTACCTCACAAATGATAACTAGAAAATCATCCAATCCAAAAGGTAGAGAGGAAATATATCTATATAAGATAAAATATATATGCATAATAAAGAATGTGATGAATCACAAGAGATCTATTGATGGTATAAGTATTCATTCACTAGATACAAGTTTGAAGTGTTATCACCTTTCACGATTATTTATTCTTCTTCTTCTTATTATTATTATGTAATGTATATTTATGTACATTACATGTACCACCTTAAATATTGATTTGTTCTCAAAGCATAGTTAAGATAAGGTACATCTTCGATATTTCTTGTATTTATTTCACTACTTTGGATGGTGTTTTGAATGAAGAAATAAAACAAAATATCTTTGAAGGTTTGAACAATACTATCACATTGAAAAAGGGTTAATCCACATTTAGTTGATATTGTTCAAATTGTATTGTCCAATATTGATAAGGATTTATTTTATTTTGATTTTCAATAAACCTCTGGAATCAAGTCGAATTGGCATTTTGATATCTAGGAATATGGGTTGAGTTTTTTTTGGTTGATGTTGGTATGTTTATTTTTTGCAATGTTGAATTTATTATTAGAGAGGAAAGAGGGTGTAATTTCATAAATTCCTTATAATGTATCGATATTTGAGACTAATTCTTTGATATTTACTGATTTGTTGATCCCTTTAGCCTAAGATACAACTTTGTTGGTGGGAGTGGTGATAGATGGATCTATTACTAGCCCCTAATCCTCCCTAGTTGTCATGGTTTTGAAGAAAGAATGAAATTTGTGTATGTACCTTGACTTTCACGATCTTAACAAGTTGACAATCAAAGATAAGTTTTTAATTCCGATCATTGATGACCTCTTGGATTAACTTCATGTGGCACAATTCTTCATAAAAATTGATCTTCATTCTAGTTATCACCAAATTCAAATAAAGGAAGTAAATATTCCTATGAACACATTCTGCACACATGAAGGACATTATGAGTTTTAGGTGACACCTTTTGGTCTATCCAATGCCCCTATCTAGTTTTTAGAGCCTCACGAACAAGCCACGTTTTTGGCCCTTTCTGCACAACTTTTTGCTCATTTTCTTTGATGATATTTTGACCTACAAAACGAACTTGAGGTAAATGTTTCACATGTTGATAAATAACTACAATTACTACAATATAACCCCTTTTTCATCAAACAATTCAAATGTGATTTTGGTGCTTCTGAATTGGAATATTTTTGTCACATTGTAAGTAGGGAAGGGGTATAATTTGGCCCCAATAAAATAAGGTAATGAAAGAATGGCCATGCCAAAAGATATGGGAAATATTATTTGGTTTCCTTGGTATTATTTTCTACTACAGGAAATTTGTGAGGACAATGGTAGAATTGTAGCTCCATTAATATCCTTGCTATAAAAGAATGCCTCTATATGGAATGATGTATTCGAGCATGCCTTCCATTCCTTGAATGAATCTATGTGTACTATTCTAGTGTTGGTAATGTCAAAATTCACTAAGAATTTCATATTGGAACGTGTTGCATTCGACAAAGGTATTGGGGTGGTGTTGATCCAAGAAGGGTGCACCTTGGAATTCACTAGTAAATAATTGTGCGATAAAAACTTGGATACACGAATGGAAAGGATAACGTGGTGTCCAATGACTTCTACTTGAAATATGAGGAGGAAGGGTCCTTGTTTTCTTTATCCTTATCGGTGCCAAATTTCATTATAGAGGTACTCTGAGAGTGGATGGATAATGTCAAGATCGTTCAACTCTTGTAATGGAATAGGATGATCCAACCCCCCTAGAGGATATACTTGATAAAATATAAACCCTTAACTTGGGAATAAACACAAATATATCCACACAATAATAACACTAATATATAGATAGAATCTTTAAGGTAGCGTAATGCCATCAAATACTCCTTATGTAAGGAATCACTCTGCAAGACATTCTTGCTACAATATAATCATCAACATCCACTATCTCTTAATACAATGATACTCATGTGTATAGATAATTTCTCATCAATATTCATAATCATCTATGTCAAATACCCCTTATTATTATATTCATTCCTTTTAACTATCTATTGTGCATATATATTACCCACCAACTACTAAGTGGGTCTTAACTACCTAGTGCGCTTATATATTTCCCACCAACTACCAAGTGGGTATTAATCGATGATTTATGACCTCATTACATAACTTATTACCCTTGGGTACCCCATATTATCTCCCGTAGGTACATTACATTCCACCCTCGTTCACATGTTTCATCCTCAAAAAAAGAGTGGAAGCCATATAATATGATATGCTAAGCAACATAGTTAACTGGTACCGATCATGAGCATACATCCATCCTAGTTTAATGTGGACACGAGGTCCAATTACTCTCTTGAAACCTCAATCTTGGTTCTAGTTTCTCCTTTGGTTCCATGTTGTCACTATGATACTCTAATATCTCCATGTATTTCTCTTAGTCCTCCATGTGCTTCCATATTGGTTGCCTTTTTGGCTCCGTGTTGGTCCATAGTAAGTTTTTTGATGCTCACAATCTTGCCTTGATGATTTCTATTTCTCATGGTTATGTGTGTGGTGATTGCAACAGACTTAGATATTTATTCTTCTCTCTTTGACTCTTCATTTGGTGATTCCGTTGAAGAATGCATATATTTGTGTATTTTTCTTTATTTTAATTTCCTTCATGGGGATTTCCTTTAGGTTATTTTGTATACTCTTCATCTAATTCAACCTCAGACTCTTCATCTGATATGTCTAGAGGTAATATGATGATTTTCTTGATAACCATTTCCTCTTGTGCCACCTTGGGAATTTCTTTTTTAGTAAGAGAAATATTCTACAATGTGATTTTCCTTTTCTCATACCATAGCTTCATAAAATTATTTTGCATATTAATATTAATTGTACAAACTGGGTCCATCCAAGGATATCCAAGAATAATATCCACATCACCCATATCTATATCATGAAAATTTGAATGCAAAACATGTTTTTTTTTTTTTTTTTTTTGAAAGTAAAAAGGATGGGACCTGTTATATTATCATTTCCAAGTTACAATGACTGTTTGCGATGCCAGCTGTCCAGCCTAAATAGGAAACCGAGACAGCTGGGCATCCTGTGCCATGTGTTTCCCAGTTAACAAAATTTATAGAGTTCCGTCCTGCCTGAAGGAAACCAAGACTACCACCATTAATTTTAAACTGTATGCCATAACTAGTTACAAAATAACTAAGATCTAACTGGGCCAAAGTCTAGTTCAGAAACATAAAAAGAAATTCCTAACCAAGAGTATCAGTGAACCTTTTAGCCTGTGCATTCATTCTCATCCCCAAGCTTGCGCCAACCTTCCAGAAGCACGTAGGTCTGCGCGCACGTTGGACACTGCCGCTTTGGAAGGGTTCTGGAGTGAGTCGCGAACATCATGTCGAGCCGTTGATCAATACGGGCGAGGTGAAAGACCTGGTCATCCAACAGACTCCTCATATCGAAGATGAGAGAGAGGTACCCCGAGTCGATGGATAATTGCTGGTCCTGCCAGTGGCTGTCGACGGAGGCTACAGGAATGGGTCCTGTTGTGCCCTCACTTGCATGTGCTGGTCGGTTGGAAAACTGGGTTGCTGCCTCCATAGGTGCACCCGTTGGTGAGTCTCTGTTCCCCTGGGTGCGAGACGAGGTCTCTTATTCGACATAACAAGTGGTGAAATTCTCCTCTGGACTATTGGCTTTGGGACCAGGCGGATTGTCTGCAGGCGGATTGCCCGCAGGCGGAGGCTTATCGTGTGAGCCGAAATCTGTGGGTGGATTCCAATTGTCTGGGACTGTGAATAAAGGGAGCTTGGGATAGCTCTGCATGGCATCCTCCAAGGTGATCTCTTCCATGTACACCATTGGAGGCATTCGTGGTCTTTTGCGCCTTCGGATGGATGCCATGGCCAACGCCTGCTCAAATTTATTTTGTCTTTGGCGTCGAGATTCAGCTGTGTACCACACGACACCCCTGCGCGGTTTACCTCTAGCTCTGGGCATGGTGGAGACCCTGGAGGTGACCAGGGTTCCTTGCGACGGGAATGCTCTACTCCAGAGCTTCAACGAGGCATCAAACTGCTGCTCTAGTGGAGTGAACTGCTGCTGCTCCAAAGGAATGAACACCGCGGTGGTCGAATGTCGCTCGAATTTGTCAATTCGAGTGATAAGGAGGAGGGCCACCACAATCGCCATAGCCATTAAGGATTGCTGTTGAGTGCGCTGGTGCCCTATACCATTCACTTGCGCGAGGGGGCTCATCGGCTGGTTATGGCTGCGCATATTCATGCTCGGTTAATGGCTGAGTGGATGGTCGCCAGTGGATGCATTAATACTGCGTACTGGCGCTATTTCGCATGGCTCCGGCTTGCTACGTGGCACCCCATCTGGGGAATGAAAAACATGTTTATTAATAACACATTCATAATAATATTCAAATCTTGAAAAAATTGAAAAAATGTTCTTTGAATATGCTTTGTGGGGAGCCAATGCAACATTAACTCAATTATGCTTTCTTCTAGGGTTTATATAAATACTGACTTTATCCTATTGAAGACATCCATAAAATTTTAATAGGATGTTTTGAAATGAAAATAAACCCCTAGTGATTTCTTTATCTTTCTTCATGATGCAAGAGCATCGAGAGCATGGCTAGAGGTATGTTGAAAACCCAAGATGAATATGATGATGATGGTGATGCAAGGTGAATAAAGGTACAAGTATGCATACCATGATGGAAAAATGGTTGATGAACCATGTACAAGAAAGAGTTTCTGAGTGAATCGATAGATACAACGACTGGCAACCCATGTACTTTGGTGGATGGTTACTTTTTTATATGGACTTCAATAATGTTTTTGTTTGCAGGTGAAAGAGGAAGAATATTCAAGATGAAGAAGGAAGAGACCAAATATGTTGGAAGACTGAAGACGAAGATAAAGGCAAAGAACCTAGAAGATGAACAAAAAAATTAAATTTTGAAAAAAAAATAAATTTTACTCTTTTTTAATTCATTTTTGAATTTGTTAATTAAAAATATTTTTATTTGTTTTTTTTTTTACCAAAAAAATAAAAAATAAAATTGTTTATGGGTGTTTATTTTTACAATTTAATTAAGAATTTATTTAGGGGCCTTTTTTTCCCAATTTAATTAAGAATTTGTTTAGGGGTGTATTTTGTTTTTTGCAATGTAATTATTTTTTTAATGTAAATTATATAAACAAAATTAATCAGTAAAGTAATTATCAAGTGATAAGACATTTAGATTTATGAGTCATTTTTCAATGTTATATTTGCGGTGATGTGAGTGATCAAGGTCATTGTTTCAATTAGGTCATAAATTTAATTCCCCCCAAAAAACAGTGGTGCTATTGATAACATCACTTTCGATTCAAGGGTCAATTAGGTCATAGTGTTAACTAAAAAAAAAGTGGTGCTACTGGTAACATCACTTTTCGATTCAAGGGTCAATTTCAGGGTTCTCTCTAAAATCTCCAGGCTGTGATTTCAAAGAATTCACAATTTTAACCACTTCTAAAAAAAGGGTGCTACCGCTAGCGTCACTTTTTCAAATGGGGGTAAAAATAGCCATGATGAAAAAAGGATAACTCTAGAGAGTTCTCGTTAAGTTGGTAATTTTTTTGAGAAATGCTACAATCAGATGTTGAATGAAGTAACTCATTAGAATGCATCATATGATGAGATGCACCTGAATCAAATATTCAACTACTTAAAGATGCAAACAAGGCCCAAGAAGATAAAGCGTTCCCTTTACCTTTCAAAGAAGGTTTGGACACATAAATTTTGTGTTGGTGCATAGCTTCATTCAATGCCTCAAGTTTCTTCTAACATTTCAATTTTGAATTCCTTGGACCACCGCAAAAGCCGCAAGTTTCATATGACTTTTTCTTCTTTGTCTTGGAGGAAGATTCACCAGACTTGGACAGTGGAGATGATTTTGTTTTTTGCTGAGGTTTGGAGAGAGTCTCACCACCTTGTGCATAATCTTTATTCTTTTTATATGAGTTTTTATGCTTACCTTTAGAAGAATGGGTCACAAGAGCTTGATTTTTAGAGTTTGAAAGGACATCAAGTTGCATAAGCTTGGATTGTTCCCTTGTGAGGCGCTCACAAAAAATATCAAAAGAAGGCATTTTAAATTCATACCTTTCAATTTGGATAAAATCAAGAAAATGTGCTGCTCATCGGATAATTTGGATTTTCCACACCCTTTTAGCTGTGCCACTAATGACATGAATTTGACAAGATAATTATCAATAGACGCATGCTCATTACTCAGAAGTGATGACAATTTTGCTTCCAACTATAGGGCTCAAAATTCTTTGACTTTATCAAATAAGGAGGCCAACTTGTCTCAACTTGCTTTCATATTTTTACAACCAACAATGTGGGACAACAAACTACGTGACACATGCAAACCAATGAGACCCATATATTCATCAAGTTTGTTTCTATAAGTTTGTTTCTATAGGCGAACCTCTCAATTTCCTTGATGAATACGGGTTGAGCCTCAACTAATATTTACCAAAACCCTTTTGATTGCAACAACTATTGCATCTTATGTTTCCATGTATAATAATTATTGGGAGTTAGGAGCTCAATTGTCTTTAACTTCACCATTTAAAAATAGAGAATACAAAGATAACAAATATGTATCTATGTAACTTTTGCAAAAAAATAGAAACTCAGGCTCAAAACAAAGAGCTCTAAAAGCAAAAATTACAACAACTATTCAAATTCTGCCAACTATTCAACTGAGGCTCATGAATCTTTCCAATGAAAGCAACCCCAGGCTGCATCCAGTACTCCGCAGGATTATACAGTGGTCTCCCAACTTTTATATTTGATTCAGGTATAAATCAACTCAACTCAATGTGACTGGAGTTCATAGCATCATAACCAATCTTTTCTCTACCACACGGTGCTGCGAGTCCCGAAAGCTTTCTCGAATTTCCACCAGGGCGTGAGATCGTTCTCCGTTGATATGCAGTGGACTGAGCATGATGTGTTTATTATGGGTCTATGGTGAAGCAAATTCCATTTAATTCAACAACAAAACTTTTTTGGGGGCGGCCCACAAATAATACTCAAAATTTCTGTCCTATTTCGTCATCAAAGCAGAGCATCCATGTCATGGATGGGAATGGTTATCAGAGGATCGAGTGGTTCCAAGAAGAAGTCCACCTCATGCAATATCAAGGCGTGGCTATAGTTCCCCGTGGGTAGAATCGACCGGTTTCTCAAGGCCAACAAATAAGCGAAGCGGGTGGGAGCAGGCATCAACCTTGCGATCGATCTATTGGATGCTTGCTTTTCTGCAATATTTGATCAGTACTACAAAGATTCATGCTGTGATTCTACATCAGGGAACCGCTCATTTTAACAATTCTACGTCTGGGAACTGCTCATTTTAACAACTGGACTCAAGGAGTGATCAGAAGAATCCGCAGCTCTTGTAATTCCAACCGACCCATCTGTTAAAACTGGATATCTATGAATTCCAGCTGCATTAATGTCATTAACTGGACATGAACCTCGCTTGCTTCCAGAGGGAGACCTGTAATTTTTACATTAATAGGGACCTGACGAAGGCACGGGAGTACCCCTTGGAAGGGATTCAAACCACCCATTCTCCATCTTAATATTAATATGGTTTCTATTTCGATTTCTCCCAATATGAACTTCAATTTCAGCGACCTGCATGCCCAACTTTCAGTAACCATGACCACCATGACCATGGAAATCAATATTGCCAGTCATTGCTACAACCAAACAAA
>ML813575.1:107402-132961 GCA_009831015.1 Picea engelmannii | reverse complement strand
AGTTCTTTGCACCAAAACATTGAACATATTTGTCATAAATACAGTTACAGGATCTACAAAAAAAAACAAAAACATGCATATAGTTATGTGTTGTTCCTTTAGTGGGACAACATGCAGAAGCCATCGAGATGCTCTTCAACATGCATACAAAACTCATTACCATGCATTTTTTTAGGAAGTCCTTGCAGTCTTCTCCTCGGAAGCTCAATGTTTGTTGTCGCAATCTCAATATCTTGTAGAAGACTTGAGGCGACAAAGAAACATGAGAGTGGTTCCGCAGTGGAATAATTCCTTGGCTTGAAGTAGGTGAACAACACTCTTTCTCCTGATGTCGGTGACCTGGAGGCATTGCAAGGCACCACTGAATTGTACAAATAACAGGGATAACGCCCCGACGAGAAGAGTTTCCAATCCGCGGTCTCCACTGCAAAGAGCACGACATCCCACAACATCGGTTCAGCGGAGCACCCCAACAAGAAAGAAACCCATAATTTTTCAAACATAGGAGGACATAAGAATCCATCCTCACGATAAAATTGATAGTTCTCACAAGCTTCCCATGAGGAAGAAGACAAAAAACGTTGTAGGGCAGGCGGAAGAGCCTGAAACTGAAAGTTAGGACACACCAAGGGACCACCTCCTCACACTCGAAGACTTCAGGGACACAACCTGCATGAGCAATTCGAGAGGTCAAATTAATTTGTTCTGGGTGGGAGGGGACCAAGAGACCCCCTCCTTACAAGCAAAGACTTCAGGGACACAGGTTGCATGAGCAATTCTAGAGGCCCAAATCAGTCCATTCTGGGCAGAAGGAGATGAGTAGTAGGAATATGCCTTGCACGAGTGGGAGTTCTGGTCCTCATCTCCTAAGATGTTAATTGTATATCCAGAGAACATGAGTGGTCCCGCAATTGAATAATTATTTGGCTTGAAATATATCTATGGGAGCATCAAGAGACCATTTCCTTACAGTGAAATACTTTCGCCCATAACGGACTAATTTGGACCTCTGGAATTCCTACTCTCGAGCTGCAAAGCGGCTATTGCGTTCAACATCGGTTTCTTTTCTAAAATCCCTTCTTTTGGTCTTGTTAGGGATGCCATCGTCGAGACGAGAAGTGCCCCCCATTGTGGTTGATTTCAATTTGGGCGCTGGAGTGGGAACAACGTCTGCATTACCATTATCCATTGTTGTATCATCATCCATCAGATCATCTTCTTCCGGCTCAAAATCGACTGCATCAACCTCTGAGCCAGCCATCAACGCAGGCGGGCGGGTTGTCTGAGCAGGCGAGGTTGCCTTGGAATTCTTTGGCTTGAAATATATCTCTCGGTGCACCAAGGGACCATCTCCTTTTCTTCTCTTTGGTGGAGGGATATGAGTAGTAAGAATATGCCCTGGAGCACTGGAACTTCTGGTCATCATGCCCGAAGGTGTTTACTATATCTAGACATAATTGTTTTCGAACTGCTGCCATAAGTTAACGAGAATTTTTGTTTGCTCCGGATGATGTTTGAAATGAACATTCAGAAGGGATAATATAACCCTCCATAAATCTTGGTTTAATTCATATCAATGGAAGATCTTTTCAAGCCTTTCGTTGATCAATGATAATCTCCACAGTTTGTGTGTAATCAGTTGTTACCATTAAAGCTTATTAATTGCATATTTAGAAAAAAGTGCGAAGGTGGCAGTGACGACGAAGAACGATTAAGGATTAGAGATTTTGTGAGGGCACCAACCGAACGACGCGCGAAAGAGATTGCATGATGCTTGAAATGAACACTTGGAAAGGATAACACAACCCTCCACAAATCTTGGTTTAATTCGTATTAATGACAAATCTGCTCCATCCTTTCGGACATTAATGTCAATCTTAATGGTTCATGCAGGATGAGCTATTAGCATTAAAGCTTAATAATTGCATATCTAGAAATAAGTGTGAAGGTGGTGGGGATGACGAAGAGCAATTAAGCATTGCACATTTCATCAACCTACCAACCCATGAAAGAGATTCCAAGAAATGGCCAAGTATGGAAAGCAGTCGATCGGGCTTCAAAATAGGGTCACAAGTTATACTCAAGAGATGTGAGGAGCCAATGGTCAAATTGTATGTCTCTGAATTTTTGACTGCAAAATGTGTAACACGAAACAAGGCACAATGACGGTTTTCGACGGTCAATTTGTATATCGCGGAATTTTGGGTGTTGTTTGTAGGTAGCGGAACAATGGAAGCACAATGTTGAGCAAGCCTGGCCAAGAACCGGCGATGGAAATAGTTGCCAAGTATGCAATGGGTAAGTGGTTGGTTGGACTCGTGATATAGAATTATGAGACATACTCAAAATAGGGAATATTGATGGGCTTGAAACCAGGGCCACAAGTTCTACTCAGGAGACGTGAGGGTCTGATGGTCAAATTGTATGTATCCCAACTTTTGATTGCAAAATGTGTAACACGGAACACGGGACAATGACAGACTTCCACGGTCAATGTGTATATTGTGAAACTTCGGGTGTTGTATATAAAAGCATGAGACATTTGGAAAAACGACACATTCGGAAAAACGACTAAGTAACCAGAAAGGGAAAGTAAACAAGAAAAAGAAAGGGGAATTTGGTTGTCAATTTGTAGATCGGGGAAGTCTGGGTGTTGTTTGCAAGCGACGGAACAATGGAAATGCAATGTTGAGCACGCCTACCCGAGAACCCGTGATCCAAAAATTTTGTTGAATATGAAACATGGAAGTGGTCGGTCGAACTCGTGATATAAAAGTATCAGTGGAAATTTGAAGACGTGAATCCACCAACCCGCGCACCTATACATTTTTCGAAAAACGACTAAGTAACAAAAAAGGGAAAGTAGAGGGCAAAAAAAAAGGGGATTGTAATTTTCGAAAGTGGGAATTGGTGTAAGAAATCCCCATTGATGGTCCTAACAGTAACTATGAAGTGCTTTAAATAGGTGAACAGGCTCTTCAATCAAGGAATAGATCAAGCGAGCCATGCTTATAGTTTCCAGGATGTGTTTGCATAAGAGAAGCATCGAAAAGCCACAAGAAAATAAATTTCGGGATGTTTAAGTAAAATTATTGTATTGTCAACTTCATCGTAAGTATAACAACGATGAATTTGAATTTTAAGACGAATTTTAATTTTAATTTTTTGTGATTGATATGATATTTCCATTGGACTTCACATAGTATATATCCTTTTATTTCAAAATATGTTTGTAGATGAATTTTGCTAAGTTCATCGATCAAGGAAACGTGCTAAAACAAGCCACATACTACATTTGCATCAGAGAGCTTATATTGAAAGGAAAAGTAGGTCATGTACATTCTTAAGATCATAGAAAAACCACCAAGATCCTGAATGTATCATTAATTTTTCAGAACAAAGCATACAACCAAGAGCCAAGTAAACACCAAATGTATTGAAAGTTGAAGCACAAGGCAATGCATGAACATAGAAGGCACCAAGTGAGATCCCACAAGGGTCCATAGAGCAGTATGCATCAAACAATTTGATATAAAAAAAAACGCGTCTCATTGGTTTTCTCTTACATCTGGTATATGTTCCCATGAGAAAACAACCGAGGCCATGAGATATGAACAAAAGTCTACCAAACACAAGACAACACAAAACCAGTGGAGCTCGCCATTGTATCCCAGATATAACCAAACCCCCAAATGGGGAACAGGAAACTTGTTGATTACTATTTTACAATGAAGCAAGATCACTATGGACATTTGCTTCTGATAGTCCCATGTTCTATCACTGCCAGTTTTAACAATGCCAAATTTCCAATATTATTGGAAATGCTTGATGGTTCCGCCCAGAGGAGAAAGCCATTTCGACGGTTCAAAGGATGGGCCTGAGTTATTCACAGTTGGATACTTTGTATGGGGTTTGTCCTCATGCTTCCCATTTCTGGACTGAACAATCTTATGTACTTGTACATCAGCAATAAACGCACCTGCATAGTGTATGAATTCCAATGCCCGAAATCCCCAATCTCTATAGGGATTTCTGAAGATCTCAAGCTCATGCTTCAACCCATGTTGAGCCCTTTTTTTCAATTAGGGCACCGAGAAAATGCAGATATCATACCATAAATGTATAGTTGGAGATCATCTTCTTTTTTATTTGGGTACCCAAAAAATGCAGAAATCCTGCCATGGCAATATAGTTGGAAAACATTTTTCCAATTTGGGCACCCAAAAAGGTGCAGACTCCTCCAACAAATCTATAGCTAGCCACCATTTTTTTTCCATTTGGACACCCCAACAAATATGCAAAATTCTTACTGGGAGATGCAAAAAAACATCAAAATAACAACAACGATTTGATTTGTAGTTAGATTCTCCTTGTTTTTTCAAGTGCACAAAAAGAGACAAAATCTCTGGAAAGAAAATTTTGCAGCCATAGATGTAAACTATGAAGAACTCGAGTCCGACAAACATTCATTTGGGTATTGAAGAAAAATTACAGATACACATGAGAATTTTTCGTTTCCTACCAAAGATTGATTTGAATTATTTTATTTTATTTTTCAGTCGATATGCAGTTTTGCATTGTCCTCATTTAAGGTAAATTTGCTATGTATCTGAAAGTCGCGCAACATGTAGACAATGTTTGCCTTTTTCTGTAGGTACACTTCATATGACAATTCTGCTAACCCAGAAAGCACATCTTGTAATAGAGGCTGTCTAATTGCACAATGTACAATTGTGTTGCCCACGGTTCCGATGGCAGCATTGAGGCAATGTCTATATATGTAAGGGCATTTTTTACTGCATCGTAGACAATCAATTGTACCATCATTTATGAAAGTAGAGGTAGAAGCAGGAGAGTTGCATTTGGCACATACATGCTCAAACGGGGTCAAGTACTCATTCACTGCAACCAAAACACCCTCAACCTAGGCACATGAGCATAACAATTAATATATTGAACAATATAATATACAACTGCACAACAAAAAAAGAAAAACTGCAGAAAATTGGTGAAGGCAATTTGTATGAGCAAAGTGAAGACGAAATTGTAGATGTATACGCACAACAGTTGTAGAGCTAGTTAGTTTCTTGAGATCATGTACTATGTCAGTCCGCAATTCTGTTACAAATGTTGCTTGGGTTGTGCAAAAGATCCTTTCTTTAACATCTCTTTTCTTTGTTATATTTTTGAAGAGCATAAGTGGAAATTTCCCTTTATGCAATTGTTGTTCCATTGAGGAAAACAAATTTGAATAGGTGTCGAACAATCGCAGCTGCAACATGGAACAGTGCAATAGTTGTGTAACACAACTGAGATACATGGACATGTGAAAGTAAAGGAAAAAACTATATATGGAGAATGGTACCATTGACTTGTCGTTGTCTGACTCTCCATCTTTTATATGGAGAATGTGTTGCGATCCAAGTTTTCTCGTGAGTGTGACAGTTGCACCAATGGTTTTGATTGGGTAAGTGTCGTTGCTCTGTGTAAGTTGGTTGATTGTTGTGTCTGGTACAAAATGATATTATGAACAAATCGCGATAATTTTTTCCACAATACTTGTTTTGTTGAGTGATATAATCCGATCACAATCACCATGGTCATACACTGTTTGGGCAATATATTAAAATTTGTAATGGATATCCCATTACCTGGCAATATCTTTTCTGCATGTTTCTAGACAAGTTGTGTGGGAATAGTCAGTGTGAGTGTCATCGGGGCTTCATTGGTGTCATGTCAGTACGCATAATGGATCTAGTTTTGTTTGTCTTGTCCAAGTAGGTGCTACAGACAACCATTATGTCCTCGATGAACACTTGTCCAATTCGGCGGTTGTTCAGCTCATCTATTGATAGTATTTTGGGTGTTATAAGTTTAGACCTGGTGACATTTTTTGAATAGGAAAAGTAATGTGAATGGTAGTCTGCATTATTTTTTTGTTTTCTTTTTTCATGGCATAAATGTACAAGTAGATGGACAACTTGGATGAAGTATGGAGCCAGAGTTTTGCAACCAGACCTCTTAGTCTGCAGAACTTGTGTTATGTTCGATGTCTCACTTACACTCGTTGATACTTCTTGTGAACGACAAAGTACATGTTGCAGATGACATCAAGTTATTTATCATGGCATAGATGAATAAATAGCTGAGGATATTTGTTTGGTAAACATATGAGGAACACAATGTATGAATATTTACCTTTGACCTTGTCGGTCTGTTGATATTTGCGATGATTGACTGCTCATGGCCATGTCACTAGTCCAACTTTTTATGATGCAAGCATGTGTAGATGAACATCAGAAGGAGTAAATAAGCAAATGCATTGTATATTGCCCATAATTATTATGAATTTCACATACAGGGTCGAAGGAGATGGAATACAAAATAGGGTGTCAAGGGTGATTCGTAGGATCTTTTAATGACTATGGTTGAGTTTTAATTCTGCATGCGTTAATTAACCATTTGAGAAACTTAGTGAAAGAATGAGGAAAGAAGAGGAATTATGACAGACATATACACATATGCAGATCTGAAATGAAATAATAGATAGCAAACCATAAAACACAGATTGATAACGGAGTTCGGCACAACTTTGCCTACGTCTCCGGGCCTTTGTCTCTGTGGGGAAGGCTTCTTTATTTCCGTTCAAAAGATAAAAAAATACATCGCAATAGTGCCAATTGGCTACAATATTGATCTGGTCATGTTCTTCCAGATCTCTAGAACCCTGCAAAGAAAACGACACGCAAAACGAACGTCCGAAGCTCCCAGAAATGGCCCGACAACGTCTGCTCCTCAATAGCTTCCCTGCATAAAAATGGCTTTGGCTTGGATTCCCTTCAGCATAACTCTGCTCTGACTGACCTTGATTGTCCTCCATGGCCTCAAACAGGCCTGGTTTATATAGATCTAAAGTTGGTTGTTCATCTCCAACTTCTTCCCAAAATTTGGGCTCCAAAAATGCCCAATATCTCCCAAAAATGGAGAAAATCCAATAATAACAGGCAATAAATCAAATAAAAATCCAAAAACATTAGGAAAACCCCACTTTTGTTCAAAATTAGGGCCTAGCCCCTTAGACTGTGCGCGCGCCCTTAAACTTGGTC
Organism: Picea engelmannii; assembly: GCA_009831015.1. Taxonomy (NCBI): domain Eukaryota; kingdom Viridiplantae; phylum Streptophyta; class Pinopsida; order Pinales; family Pinaceae; genus Picea; species Picea engelmannii. Next base: position 125,855 of record ML813575.1, on the reverse strand, counting down.
GTATGCATGCTATATTTGGCCAAGCGTTGGCCCTTTAGTTACGCTAGCTCCTGGTTGTGGGGCGTATTTCACGTGACCTATGGCTAGTGGTTACAATTTTTGTGCACAATTTTATGGAGCGCCCGACACTTATGGTTTGGTCGCATGTAGGTGGATATACCACGGCCTGGGTCTTATCCCCAGCCCCCACTTTTCGCGCCATATTACATTTTACACTTTATATAATTTTAAACATGCCATATTTAACAAGTCACGTCATGGCACGTTGGTAAAAGCTTCTCCCAAAGCGCTTGGTTGGTGTTGGTCATGGGTTCGAAACCCATGGACCCCAACTAATTTTTTATAACTTGCCACTTAGACTTTGACTGGGTGCCACGTGGCTGTCCATGACTGGGCTACGTGGCATCTCCCCATTCGACGGATTAATGCCACTTGTCAACTATTGACTGATCCAGTTGCCTGCCACATGTATGCCCTGTTAGCGAACCTACCCAATCACCACCAGCCAGAGAGTGCCATGTCATCTACTGCACAGTCAGCGTGCTAATGTCATGCTGACATCGGCATTGAATTTTTGACCAGTTGACCTTTGACTTTTTACCTGTTTGGGCTTCTGCTCAGAATGCGATAACTTTCGCATACGGAGCCCGTTTGACGAAGTAAATATACCACCAGAATCAGGAAGACGAGACGGACGCAATGGCGCCAGTTTCATTGGATTCTAAGCACTTTCATTTTTGAGCATTTTTAACCCCTGTCAGGCTTCTGGATCCGATTCTAGATCAAAGGGATACTCAGGAAACATGAGGACCCGACGGTCAAATTGTATGCCTCGGATTTTTTGATTGCAAAAAAGTGTAACATGTAATAGGGCATGATGGGGGGGGGGGGGTACGGCGGCCAATTTGTATATCGTGGAACCTCTGAAGCTAGAGGCGTAATCTTAAACCCGCCAGCCCGGGAACCCGTGATCGAAAAAGTGGTTAAGTATGGAATGAGGAAATCGTCAGTGGAAGTCGTGATATAGAAGCATGAGTATAAATGTGAACCCATGAGTCCACCAACCCGTGCACCTAGACATTTTCAGAAAGACGACTAAGAAAAGCAACCAGAAAGCGAAAGTAGACGAGAAAAATGAAGGGGAATTCGGTTAAGTATAGAAGAGGGGAAAAAAGGGATAATAGAAAGTGGGAATATTAGAAATGGGGAGGGCAATGTTTGGTAGCGGGAAGTCTCAACAAAGGCCCATTGTTTCCAAATCATCATTTTCTAGTCCAATATTATATGCACCCACCCGTTTTGTGTGTTTGATTTATTAGCACAATTGGTATACCTTTCGAAGATTGTACTTCAACCCCTTCTACTGTGGCATATAAGAATTCATCTTCCTGTCCAACTAATCTGTTTCTTTCAATGTAGCAACGCCAAACATACAGTGGACATGAAGGTAAGTTAGCATGTTTAGACATGTAAAAGAAAGAAATATGGTTCTATTTATTTCAATGTAGCAGCAAAGAGAATACAATTTAGATGAGGATAAGTTACTATGTATAAAGATACGTAGTATCTACCTACAGTAAATTAGGTGCAAAGCAGTAGAACAAGTAGAGAAAATATACATGCAATAAATGAAATACTAAACACTGGAATATGAAATAAGAGTAGAAGCATGCACCTTTGTATCTCCTCTTCTACATTTGCGGCAAAGAGTCCATCGTCTTCTCCAACTATTATATTTGTTTAAATATAGCAATGCAGAAAAATACAATGGACATGAAGGAAGTTGGTATGCAGGAAGACATGTAAAAAAATAAACAGAGTTCGATTTATTTCAATGTAGCAACACAAAAAATACAAAGGACATGAAGATAAGTTATTATGTAGGAAGATACACAATATCTACATACAATAAATTAAGTGAACACATATATAAGCATGCACCTTTGTATCTCCTCTTCTACATTTGTAGTAAAGACTCCTCCGTCTTCTCCAGTTATTATGTTTGTTTCAATGTGGGAATGCACAAAATACAATGAACATGAATGGAAGCTAGTATGCAGAGGAGAACAAGTAATATGTACATACAGTAAATGAGAATCAAGGAATAGAATAAAAGATAGTTAGAAACATGAACCTTTGCTTTTCTTCATCCATGGTTGTAATTATATAGAGTTTTTCCTGCCCAAAATATATTACAAGCCAGAAAATATTAAGAAATTGCATGGCCATAGTTGAATGATTTTGGTTTTGTGCAGCAAAGTATCCAGATATGCTTTGAGACATGGAAATATAATTTTCCAGTATCTTTGATGTACATCTCATATTTCAAGTACAAGACAAATTGTATCGTGGTTAGACCAGTCTGTGTACAGGACAAAGAGGTTGTATTGTGATATGGGCACATTTCACCATATATGGTTAATAAGTGTGTTTTGCACATCTTTTATCCTAACAAAAAGACAACAGACATTGTAATTGCACATGTAGTTGTCCAAATATTTGTTATGCCACTATTTTGTATCATGTAAACACTGAAGTACCCTAGAATAATAATGGTTTCATCCAAATGTAAATGGTATGATGCATTTGAGAACACATTCATTATGCTAGCAATGTTGCACGCCAAGCATCATAGAAACTGAATATTGCAATTTGCAATCCACAGAACGCCACTCTTGCTAGCACCATCTCAATATCCTTTTCTTCTACAAGAACATTTTGCAAAGGCATGTAGGTATGGTCCAGAGCTAGGAAAAAAAATTGGATCAAAATTTAAGAGCAGGATAGGTGGGCACGTGACAAGCGTCAGATCTCGACTTCGCCAGACACGACAAACAACATAATCGTAGGTCCACTTGCAGGTGCAAGACCTGAACACCGCAAAGTGAAAAAAAAACAACTCCAACTATCGGCGTAGGACCCCAACTCTGCAAAGTTGAAGCAAACAAAAGAAAACAACAAGTAACAAACCAACGAGGAAGCACGAACATGCCCAACTGCAACCCCATGACCTCAAACTCACAAACCTGAACCAAACAACAACAAGCAACAACCGACGAACCAATGAACAAGCAACAACCATTGAACCAGTAAACAACATATGTATCTACAATGATTACCAAATTGTAGCCCAAGCATAGACGGAACCCGAAACATATGACGAGCATGCCAGTAGAAATAATCAAACATTCTTACTTGCAAACTGCAAACAGTGAACAACAAAAAACAAATAGAAATGAAATTATGGCATTGAAACTTACTCCACAACGATGAACGACAGAAGCACAGGTCAAATTATGGGTGCAGGACCTCGACCCCGCAAAGTAAAAAAAAATTGTAACGTCCTCGGCCATCAACCCCTTTGTCGGGAAACGCTACTATGCGGAACAATCTCATAAATATAATATGCATTAAATCAAATTAACACATTTAACATGGATTTACTGTTGCCATACAGACTTAAATAGAATTAACCACAATTCAAACTTGCAACAGAATACATTATAACATTTCAAAACACAGACATGCATCACATATAAATTAAGTACAGAATTAATACTTATCTTTTAAACTGGCGTAACACCACCAACTGCGTGTAGACCTTCCACGAACCTCCCAGCCTTAGATCGCGTTGCTCATCACTCTCAGTAGTAGGTCACCTTCGAGATGGGACTAAGCTCCACCGGGTAAGGGAATCCTAGGCTAGGCAAGGTCAACAGGAAAACACACAGTTTATGAGGATGGATTCTCTCCCAGGAGCCACTTATGCCCACTGCTCACAGACTCTCATTCCCCACATGCCTATCCCACCCCACGAGTATACACCTTCATTGTCACCCGGACAATCCTTCGGCTGCTAAACCTCCCTTGCCTTGGGCTTCAGCAATAGGCCAGACCAGAATTCTCCGAGCTCTGTGGCAGCTACAGGACCCCTTCCAGGAGTTCTCACTTCCTTCGCGCACTCTCTCACCTGGAGAGAGTTGCTCACAGGCATGACAACCTACCTCTTCAACTTCATTCCAGCGCAAGGAGGACAACAATATAGCTCAACAGGAAACAACTGACGGTAGCCAATCACACTTAGCCAAGGGACTACATGGCCACAACAACCCACAGTTATAACACACACTGCATAGACAGTTACAGTATGCTCAGGTTTCACAAAAGACAACAACCCAAATGGTTAAACACGAACTTGGATTGCGGTGTGGATACATTGGGTTCACAGGACACACAAGAGACATGACTCAATCCATGGATTACCAGTTTCAGAATGTGTGATAAGAAAATTATGCAGAGGTCAATGATGGAGGCCAAACGCAAAGACCAGACGAAATTCACGGGAATACACCAGTCAATCACAAAGGTCTCACGGTTTCGGGTTTCAGAGCTACGTGAGGTATGCAGTGATCATACGCATAGGTAACACAGTTCAGACAACGAACACAAGAATGGAGGACGAACCCCCATCACGGCTCAATTCTAAGTTGGGTTAAATTGCATGTGCCTGAGCCGACACATGTTGCCCATGAAGCTGCATGCACTCCATCAAGTATGTGTTCCCTTTTTCACATGTTGGATCTGCATGCGTTGCCTCTCCCAGGACTTGGGATAAAAGCATACCTTTCACATCACTTTGGAATAATAATAAATTATTATTCCCAAGGACTTAATCCCTCAAGCTTAGTCCCTCTTCCAACCTTTCAACCCCCTTTCCCTTACCCATTAAGTGGAAGCTTAGTCCCCCATCACTCTTTCTTCCCGGTCGGTCGGCACGCAGCGATGTTTATATATTATATTAATGATCTGCATAATTACATATACAAAAATAGGCTCCTGGCCTATAACACTTAGGCTCTCCAGCCTAATAAACACATAAGCCCACCAACTTATCAATATTCGGCTCACTAACCTACAAAACATTATTACAATTCATAAACATGATTACAATTCATAATATAACTGGGGCACATCCTTGGGGTATTACAATCCCCTCCCCTTATTTTTTCACCGTCCTCGGTGCAACTCTTTACATAGCATCAACAAAATTTTCAAAATTTTCAAAAAGATGCGGGTATTCTACCCGCATAGCATCTTCATGCTCCCATGTCACGTCCTCAAGACCGTACTAGGTCCACTAGACCTTTACAAGCCCTATGGCTTGATTTTGAAGTTGTTTGCTTTTCCGGTCCAATATGCGCACATGATGCACTTACAGGACACCTTCTTGCTCCACCTGAATCACATTCCAATTGATTACACGATTAGCATTAGGTATATATTTCTTAAGCAATGAAACACGAAACACATTATGTACAGTCATGGATGAAAGTAATGCAAGCATATATGCAACTGGCTCAATCCTTTCTAGGATTTCAGATGGCCCACAAAATCTGGCTGCCAACTTGGCGCAGTTTCCCAGCTTTAGGGAACTTCTATTGGCTTTCACTTTCAGGAAAACATGATCACCCACTTTAAACTCTCTGTGGGTTTTGTTTTTATCATCATAACTTTTCTGCCTGTCTTGGGTAGCCTTTAAATTATGCTTAATTTTCAGCATTTTCTCTTCCATTTCCTTGAGTAACTCCGGCCCAACTACTACCCTATCAGCTGGATTATCCCAGCTTACTGAAGTATTAAATTTTCTGCCATAAATTGCTTCAAATGGGCTCATCTTCAACGAATATTGATATCCATTGTTGTAGGTGAATTCCACCAAATGTAGGTAGTCTTCCCATTTCGATGGTTTGTCCATCACATACATCCTTAGCATGTCTTCTATTACTCTATTCACCCTCTTAGTCTGCCCATCAGACTGAGGATGATAGGTTGTGTTGAAGTTTAGATTCGTTATGAATCCTTTGAACAATCCCTTCCAGAACTTGGAGGTAAATTTTGGGTCCCTGTCAAACACAATTGTCTTGGGAATGTCGTGCAATTGTGTTATTTCCCTCATAAAAATATCAGCAACGTTAGTTGCCTTGTGAGTAGTCTTTAGCGGAATAAAATGTGCAGCTTTCGTAAGCTTGTCCACCACCACCATGATTGAATCATGTTGCTTGCCGGTTCTAGGCAATCCCTGATGAAATCCATTGTCACTACTTCCCACTTCCACTCAAGAATGGGTAAAGGTTGCAGCAACCCTACTGGGTGCCTGTGCTCAGCTTTAACCTTCTAGCACTCCATACATCTGGTGATGTATTTAGCAATCTCTTTCTTCATACCTGGCCAAAAGTAATGCCTCTTGACTTCTGCCACAATTTTCTGATATCCAGGGTGCCCTGCATAAGGCACATTATGCATTTCATTCAAAATCATAAGTTTCAAGTCCTGGACATTAGGTATATAAATTATGTTCTTGTACAGAAGTGTTATGTCAGTTTCCAATTTATAATTTTCCACTTTCTGTGGCATCTCACCTTGTTGTAGTTTTGCTACCAAATCCCTGTACTACAAATCTGCATTTGCAGCTTCCAAAATTCTTCTTTTAATATCAGTTTGGTACATGTTAATGGTTGTAGCATGTAATATGTGTACTCTCCTACTGAGTGCATCAACCACTTTATTCTCCTTCCCTTTGATATGCTTGATATCAAAATTGTACTCACAGAGAAACTCCAACCACCTACTCTGCCTAGCATTCAAGGTTGGTTGATCAAACAAATATTTCAGACCATTGTGGTATGTTCTCAGTTTGAACCTCCTTCCCATGAGGTAATGCCTCCATTTCTTTAGAGCGTGAACGATGGCTGCCAACTCTAAATCACAAGTTGCATAGTTCCTTTCGTGCTCTTTCAACTTTTTGGATTCATAACAAATTACAAATCCATTCTGACTTAGGACTCCTCCCAGTCCTTCTTTGCATGCATTTGTGCACACCAAAAAATCTTCATTTGGGTCTACAATCCTCAGGATTGGAGCACTGGTTAGCAGTTGCTTCAACTGTCAGAAGCTTCTCTCACAATCCTCTGTCCACTAAAACTTCTTCTCCTTCCTTTGTAAGGAAGTGATAGGGTGAGCTATCCTCAATAACCCTGTGATAAACTTTCTGTAATAACCGGCTAGACCCATAAAGGATATGACTTCCGTCACATTCTTTGGTGCTGACCATTCTCTGATGGCCTCAATATTCTCAGGATCTACAACTATCCCATCCTTCGAAATAATATGCCCCAAGTAATGGATCTGCTCCTGATAAAACGATCACTTGCTCAACTTGGCATACAGTTGGTGCTCTCTTAGCACCTGCAACACCATCCTTAGATGTTGTCCATGCTCTTCCTCTGACTTGGAATACACCAGAATGTCATCCATGAATATTATGACAAACTTGTCTAGATAGTCCCTGAATATACCATTCATCAGGCACATAAAAAGAGCAGGTATGTTTGACAACCCAAATGGCACCACTGTGAATTCATAGTGACCATACCTTCTTCTGAAGGCGGTCTTGTTGATGTCTTCATCATTTATCCTTGCTTGGTGATATCCCGACCTGAGATCTATCTTCGAAAATATCTTTGCATCCTTCAACTGATCAAAGAGGTCTTCAATCCTCAGCAGAGGATATTTGTTCTTTACAGTTACTTTGTTCAATTGTCTGAAATCGATACACAATCTCAACGTCCCATCCTTCTTCTTCACGAACAGGACTGGGGCACCCCAAGGAGACACACTTGGGCGTATATGCCCTTTCTTCAGAAGCTCTTCAAGCAGTAATTGCAGTTCTTTCAGCTCTCGTGTACTCATTACGTAAGGAGCTTTTGATATTGGAGCTGCTCCAGGCATCAAGTTTATAGAAAAATCAATATCTCTCTTTGGGGGTAATCCAGGTACCTCTTGGAATACATCTTCAAAATCTTTTAGTACCGCATGGTCTTCAATCTTTGAGACCTCATCCTTAGATGCTTCCTCCACATGGGCTGCAAATAATTGACAGCCTTTCCTATAGCACTTCTTCAATTACATTGTTGAGAGCAAAAGCTCTGGGAATTCCTTGGACTGTTTTCCGATTTCCTTCCTCATCCAAGCAAGTGAATGCTTTGTTACGGCAGTCCAAGATGGCATGGTGTTGGTCCAACCAGTTCATCCCAATTAGACAGTCATAAGAACCTAAAGGCAGAACATTCAATTCAACCTTTGTGCTCAGTCCATTCATGTCCACTAGACAGGACTTAACTAACTCAGTGACTTTTCTCTTGGTTCATGTAGCCAACTGCACTAACCAAGACTTTTCATGTTTGCTTCTCAACAATTGCAAACTTTCCACCACTCTAGGATCTATATAACTATGGCTAGCCCCCAAATCAATTAAAATAGCAAAGGGATGGTTATTGATCATACCTTCCACTTAAATCATGTGCGACTGATATTCAGCTTGCTTATTGTCCAGGGCTGCGTAGATCCTTGGAATTCTATTGCCCATGTCCTCCACTATTTTAGCTTGTTGTACATTGTGGACAGCTCTCACTTTATCATTTATGTGGGGGCAATCTCTGTACCTATGGTTCCCTTTACAACCCCAACATTCCATAGGTGGTGGTCTTGGCATTTGCACACCCACTTCAGCCTTCCTGGGCTCTATAAAAGATAGTTGTCCTTGAGGATTGTTTCTAAAAAAGGTTGGCTTAGTACCCTTCTTCCTCTGATCCATTTTTAATTTATTCTTGTCTTCCCAAGCTTTCTGGAAAATAGGCTTTTATCCTTGCTGCTCATATAAGCATTTCACCCTTCTTATAGTTTCTTCCATAGTCTTAGGATCATCATATTGAATCTTGTCACCAATGGAAGGTGGAAATCCACTTAGATACCTCTGAATCTTGACAGTCTCATCCTTGATGCACTGAACATACTTCAACAATTCCAAAAATCTTCGCTCATATTTATCAATGGTCATGTTGCCCAGCTCTAGTTCAAAGAACTCTTTCATCTTTCTATCATAATATCTTTTAGTCAAATATTTCTTCTCGAAATACTTCTTGAATTCTTTCCAAGTAATATATTTCTCTCTAATGTGTTGCACCTGCACAAGCTTATCCCACCACATGGATGCTTTTCCTTTCAGTTGATACATCACAAATATTCCTTCTGCATGAGAGGAATAATTTTGCAGTTGGAAATATTTCCTCATGCCAAGCAACCATGTTTCAACATCTTCTTCCTTCTTATGTTCTCCATCAAACGTAGGAGGATTAATCTTGTTCATTTTGCCCTTTAGTTCATCCACTCCAGATCTCCTGTGCTTTCTGGTAGGGGATGGGCTTGAACTATTGTGTGCCCTCCTCTTGGAGCGACCTTGGGAGTGATGATGGTGTCTACCAACACTCCTTGATCTTCTTCCCTCAGAAGTCTGGTGACTCCTTGTTTTGCTCGAGTCTCTCTCCTTGTCCAAATTCTTTTCTATTCTCTCCAAACTCTTCATCAACTTTAAGTTTAATTCTCCCAATTGTTCCTTAGCTTTCATGAGCTTTCTGCTATCTGTTCGGTGAGTTTGGGCATCTTTCTGCAATCGTTCAATGATTTTCATCATATGCCCTTCCTTATCTATCTCTTCTCCATGCCCATTGTAGTTCGACCCTTCAACTCACAAATGAACATCCATCCCTTTAGCTTCGTTCTCTGAACTAGAAGCATTCAGTGTCTCCTCCATTTCTTTACACTCAATGGCAACTCTAATCGATTCTGGCACTCGTCAAACTTTTGCAACACAATGTGTAGACAACCGGAATTTGTCAAGTCATCATTCCTTAACAAATCCCACAGCATTCATAAACAAATCCGATTCAAGAAAACATTCAGTTTTCATTCTCTGTGATTCTCGTTCAATCAAGAATCCCCGCAGATTTCTTCTTTCGGAGCTCTGCTCTACTAAGTTTTTGGGCACTAATGCCTTTCTCTCAGTTTCCCAACCTACTCGACCATGGGTCGTGACCAAGCGCTAGATCAATAAGCGCCCACTCAGGCCTTCGGCTTCAAAAGATTTCCAAGCATAACACAATGGTCACTCGGAGTTTTGAGTTACCAAACTTGTGCAGTAAGGTAGATCAACGGTCCACGTCTACCTAGCATCCTACGGCTGACACTCCACAATGGAACTTCAAGCATCTGAGTTTCGGGACTTCGGAAGATTTCACATCCGCACACTCCGAACCATTAATCTTTGAACACTCCCATGTCACCTTAGGTGACGTTATAACGTTACATCACTTAACGTTTTCCCAATTACGGGGGCATGCAACGGTGGTTTGGAGTAACCCGCCTTTCATCCCGCAATTCTTCTGACGCTGACACGTAAACCCTTGGTGAAACCGTGGTTTGGATTATGGGAGGGCCTTGGAGAATTAGCTTTTGTGCAACTTGGGTCCCCGCAATGTCTCCTGCCCGTTGATCTTGATGTATCGTGATCAACGCCATTGTGGTTCCTCCAACCTTTAACTACGTTACGTAACCTTGAGCCCCACTAACCCTGCTCACATAGGATGCTACATGGCGGAATACTAGCGACTGATACATGGCCCATTTAAATGGGTGACACTAGTCACGTTCCAAATTCCATCTCAATCTTCCACGAGTTCTGAACCCACTGACACGTGGAACACATCCCATGTATCCACGTCACCTCTAGGTGATGTCATCATGACTCACCACTTTGGTTCTTCGGGCTTCGGGTGTTTCAACTCCTCTACGCTCGCTTTTGCCCAGAGCACTTTCTTTCGGAGTTCACGATCTACTGACGCGTGTCCTCCTTCACGATCAACGACTAGAGCGACTTTGGCACTTCAGGCTTCGAGAGTTTCAAACTCGCAGCACTTGCCTCCTCTCGAAGTACTTCTACCCGAAGTACACGATCTCTTGACGCGTGTCTTTCACAATGAACGGGTGCGATCTACTTCAAGACTTCGGGAGTTTGTCACACTCCACACTAGAAATCCTCCAAAGTGATTTTCCCTTGCTTTCCTAGACATGGATCTAACGGCTAGGCTCTTTTCCTACGATCTACGGTGTAGATCTCCTTCAGAAGTTTATGCCTCAGCGCATTCCACTTCTCACGACTGTCGAACTCCGAAAGGCTTCCATGATAACCCTCCTGCACCTTTTTCGGATCTGACGGTCGTAAAGGACTTTCCTTTTTCCCAAACAAATCCTACAGCTCCAACACCCCAAGTGTTGAGTGCTCTCTCTCTCTGGTCAAATACCACGCCGATCGTGGTTTTATTCTATCGCTACTTCTCCTGAGCTTCGTAACACGACCAAGTAACCCCTTGGCACTCAGAAACATTCCAAGGTTCGAAATTGGTTCCTCCGAACACCATTTCCACTCGAAACCTTGGGTCCAAAGACCACTTATCCAGCCCATCCAGGCTCAGCGTTGAAACCACGGGCTCTAATACCATATTGTAACATCCCCGACCATCAACTCTACCGGGCAATGCTAATATGTAGAACAATCTCATAAATATAATATGCATTAAATCAAATTAACACATTTAACATGGAGTTATTGCTGCTATACAGACTTAAATAGAATTAACAACAATTCGAACTTGCAATGAAATACATTATAACATTTCAAAACACAGACATGCATCACATATAAATTAAGTACATAATTAATACTTATCTTTTAAACTGGCGTAACACCACCAATTGCATGTAGACCTTCCACGAACCTCCCAACCTTGGACCGTGTTGCTCATCACTCTCAGCAGTAGGTCACCCTTGAGCTAGGACTAAGATCCACCGGGCAAGGGAATCCTAGGCTAGGCAAGGTCAACAGGAAGACACATAGTTTATGAGGATGGATTCTCTCCCAGGAGCCACTTATGCCCACTGCTCACGGACTCTCATTCCCCACATGCTTATCCCACTCCAGGAGTATACACATTCACTGTCACCCGGAGAGTCCCTCGGTTGCTAAGCCTCCCTTGCCTTGGGCTTCAGCAACAGGCTGGACCAAAATTCTCCGAGCTCTATGGAAGCTACAGGAGCCCTTCCAGGTGTTCTCACTTCCTCTGCGCACTCTCTCACCTAGAGAGAGTCGCTCACAGGCCTGACAACCTGCCTCTTCAACTTCGTTCCAACACAAGGAGGACAACAATATGGCTTAGCAAGGAACAAATGACAGTAGCCAATCACACTCAGCCAAGGGACTGTGTGGCCACAATAAACCACAGTTATAACACACACGGCATAGACAGTTACAGTATGCTCTCAAGTTTCATAGAAGACAACAACCCAAATGGTTAAACACGAACTCAGATTGCGGTGTGGATACATTGGGTTCACAGGACACATAGGAGACACGACTCAGTCCACAGATTACCAGTTTTAGAATGCGCGACAAGAAAATTATGCAGAGGTCGATGATGGAGGCCAAACACAGAGACCAGACGAAATTCACGGGAATACACCAGTCGATCACAGAGGTCTCACGGTTTCGGGTTTCAGAGTTGCGTGAGGTATGCAACGATCAGACGCAGAGGTAACACGGTTCAGACAACGGACGCAGGAATGGAGGACAAACCCCCATCACGGCTCAATTCTTGGGTTAAATTGCATGTGCCTGGGCCGACACATGTCGCCCATGAAGCTGCATGCACTCCATCAAGTATTTGTTCCCTTTTTCACACGTTGGAGCTGCATGCGTTGCCTCTCCCAGGACTTAGGATAAAAGCATACCTTTCACACCACTTTGGAATAATAATAAATTATTATTCCCAAGGACTTAAGCCCTCAAGCTTAGCCCTTCTTCCAACCTTTCAATCCCCTTTTCCTTACCCATTTTGTGGAAGCTTAGTCCCCCATCACTCTTTCTTTGTGGACAGTTGACACACAACGATGTTTATATATTATATTAATGATCTGCGTAATTAAATATACAAAAACAAGCTTCTGGCCTATAACACTTAGGCTCTCCGGCCTAATAAACACATAAGCCCACCAACTTATCAATACTTGGCTCACCAACCTACAAAACATTATTACAATTCATAAACATGATTACAATTCATAATATAACTGGGGCACATCCTTGGGGTATTACAAAAACAACTCCAACTGCGGATGCAAGACCCCAACCCTGCAAATTTGAAGTAAACAAAAGCAAGCAACAAGCACCAATATGTCCAACCGCAGGTGCAGGTCCTCAACCTTACAAAGTTGAACAAAACAACAACTAGCAGCAACCGTCGAACCAACGAACAAGAAGCACCCACCGAACCAGTAAACAATGTATGTATCTTCGACGATGACCAAATTGCATTCCAAGCATAGAAGAAGTATGAAACATACAATGGCTATGCAACTGGAAGTGGACAACATTATTGTCCAAATTCACTGCAACATTCTATGGAAAAATTCGAGGAAAAATGTACTCTAAGAAGCCTATTTAGGTAAACATTCAAGGCTGTCAGGCTGTTTAAGGGCCTCGCAGTATGCAAACATTTAAGCTGTCAGGCCTATTTAAGGACCTCGCGCTATGTAAACATTTAAGCTGTCAAGCCTATTCAAGCACCTAAAAAAAAGTGTCAATGCTTTAAACCTTCAGTATGTAAACATTTCAATACAAATAGAAATAATAAAAACATTAAAAAACAACGTCGATGCTCAAAATTTTCGGTCTGTAAACATTTCAATAAAATGTAATAAAAATTAAAAAAGAGCATCTAAGCTCAAAACTTTGGATATCTAAACATTTACAACATTGGGAACAACGAAGCTGGCAATAAGACCTCCAATATATTCTCCAATGAGACGATGACATATAAGGTTTTTTTTATTATATAAAAAATAATGTTTTTACTTCTATAGTTCGAACAATACAGATAATGCAAAAATTTATAGTCAAAGGACATATTAATATGAAGTCAACGAATTATCGATCCCTATAGCCCCTCTACGCCTTCGACATGGACTAATAATATATTAATTGAACATCTATTTCAATATAATGAGAATTCAAACGAATTAAAATCCATATTCTTAATTATTAAGTTACTCAAGTTACCTCTTCACCCATGCTTCCATATAACATTAGTGTAATAGTTTATATTTTTTGATATGAGAATGGATCGATTTATTAGGATTGGGTTTTAAAATATATTTTTATAAAACGTAACGAAAAATCTATCCAAATATCTTAGCATTTTTTGTTTAAATTCAAAAACAAACCTAATACAATTATGTGCATTTTAATGACGACATAATTTTCCCATCACATAATACTTATACGAATGCTTAATATTTTATTACGAGGAACTACCATATTCATAATAAAAACCCAAATACTTCTCTCAATTTACTTCGACATTCTCATTCCCCAACTTAAGGATATGCCAGTGATATCAAATTTTAATATTATTATAACTTTGAAAAGTCACCTAACCTTATCTCCTTATCTTCAATTTGGCTTTTATGGGATAAAGTCATTTTTTATTTCCTTATAATATCTAATTGAATTTTAATATATATAATTTTCATTCTCATTCTTTTAACATTATTCAATTGAGATCTTAAGTGTTACAAGTACTATGGTAACCCACTTTTGGTATATATTGTAGACTATGTTTGATCACTGGTCTACATTTACCAACCCAACCTTCTTTCTTAGAATACTTTTTCCCCTACCCGTTGTTCGGACATTGATTCACATCCATGCGACAAACAATTTTGGCAAGTCTCCTTACTCGTTGTTTTGACATTGGTTCACATCGATATGACAAACAGTCTCCATGTCTTGCATGGTAACCACACTTGCCCAAACATCAAGCTAAGAAGTATTTAAACGATGCATAATACTAATAATGTCTTGCTATCAAATTCGAGCATGGTGTTATTACCTTAGGACTCCTGTGGAGTCTCCATCTACAAATTAGTTCAAAATACATGTTTATACAATATCATCGTGTCATCTTACTATAACTACATATACTTAACTACATACATACATAATACATCATATCAAGTCAATCATGCATACATAACATCAAGTCAATCATGCATACATAACATTAGTCTCCATGGCTAATCTATATAAGCATCATGCATAATGACATCGTAATCCTACTATAACTACATATACTTAACTCCCAAGCATGTATCCTTTGAGTCAATCATGCATACATAACATCAAGTCAATCATGCATACATAACATTAGTACCATGCCTAATCTATATAAGCATCATGCATGATGACATCGTGACATCTTTAATTAGGTGTGACTTTTCATTGCTTAACTCATGTGCATAAATATCACATCAACAAAGGAGTTCATATATTTCATGAGTTTACCTTGTTCAATCACCTTGACACATGTTTCATGACTTTACCTTGTTCAATCACCTTGGTATTAGTAGTTGAAGTGAAAGAAAATATACTATAATGTTTAATTAATAAACAAAATGTGGTCATTACATGATAGTAGACATGATAGTAGGTGGCTTGCACATGTGAATTCAACAACAACTAGATTTGATGCTCAGCTTCTATTTGAACATGAGAATCCAATGCTATTTAGCTTGTATGATAACCACCCTCCTCTAACACAATATTTAAATGAAAATTAATCTAATTATTGTCATTATAAAATTAAAATCTCAATAAAAATCAAAATAAGTTATATTACTTATCCATACACAAGTTCAAATCTAGAGGGGGTGAGGTATGTATACTTTCGTAGATTTTAACAGTCAAATCGTTGTATGGAGGAGGTCCCTTGCCTCACAAACAAGGGGGTCTCATATACCAATTTGGTGTCTAGCTTGGTCGTGACCTTAAAAATTGATTATTGTTGTTGTTGTTGTTGTTGTTGTATCCATTGTGTTTTTTTCAATAAAAGTAAAGAGATATATTTTTCTTTTTTTACGCGGGAACCATGAATCCCAACTTCATGTTATCATGATAAAGCCCATTTTAGCATGGGGGCAAAATTAATGAAGGGTTGTTCTTAATTGCATTGGTCGACTTTAGAATAGGTAAGGTCTTGCACCTTGTCTATTCTTCGAATTCATTAAGATGACTCTAACCATGCACCATTATGTGTGATTACAATAATATCTAATTATTCAATTATTAAATGCATAATTTAATTAGGTGTCCCAAACACGTGAATCCAGTGATAACTATCTTCAATATTCATTATCGACCTTAAAGCACAATGTTTGCTCTATAGAAGTTGTGAACCTTGAGTCCACATTATCATAGTAAATCCCACTTTAATATATGGGCATGGTTAATGAAGGGTTGATATTCATTTTGTTGGTCAATTTTGAAGTGGGTAATATCTTATGCCTTGTATGTTCTTCCACCCCACTACTATGGCCATAATCATGCACCATGGGGTGTGACTACAATAGCATATGATAGTTAAGTTTGTTGTTGAACTAGTTGTCCCAAACACACGAATCCAACAATAATTGGTTTCAATATTCATCATTGACCTTAAAGTACACGATTCAAATGGTAGCTAGCTTGGAAAGTTATCACTATCCCTCAAGCATGAGATTGAAGTGATAATTGACCCAATTATTGCCGAACATTGAAAAACGATTCATAGTGAAATTTAAAATAGGTCACAACACACATCCATATATATCGAATGCATATTGCATTCTTTATTATAAAAAAAATTGGGTGGTAACAATAAACGTTTTTTATTTTTAAATTCATGGAGACTCACAAGCCCCAACTCTACATTATTTTTTTTTCCAATGAAAAAAATGTCATTTCTATCTAGAGATTGAATGGAAATTAGATGGATCATGTGAATACTACATGATCTAGATGATTTTTGCCACGAAATGAGAGCGGAGATATAATAAAGCAATGTACAAAGATATCTCGGATATCCAATAGTATAACATAAATGTATCAGAGATGCAACCATAAACATAGAGATACAGTGATACACAATTTTCTATCAATGAACGAAAATGTACAAAGACTGTAAAAATACAGAGTGAAAGACTCACTAAAATGGTGGCAACTTATCTCTGAGAAGAGATGTGATGGTTACTCGCATTCGTGAGAAGATGATTTTACAATGAGGCTCCAAAGGCCTTTTTATCATAAATAAAATCCAAAACTCTAACCCCATAAGATGAAAAGCCAACACTTTTGTGGACCCTGTTTTGGGTAGTTTGGTGTATCAACTTTATGGGGGCATAACTTTGGCATATGATCTTCGTTTGGGTCGCACGATAGCTCGTTGGAAAGGTATCATTGAGGAGATTCATTTTGGGGGCTCAAACAAAGCCTTTGACTATCATTGAGAAAATAAATCCCAAAAAACCTTTATTTAGGCCCTCAAAATGGCCTCAGAAGTTAAAAACTGCTAAAAATAGTAAATTGCCAAAATTGCCAGAAATCTGTTTTGAGCGAGTTGGAAAAGGTGGGTGGCCACTGATATCCACCTGGATCAATTCTCCCTCCTTAGGAAGCAATGGTCTTCATTGCGTTGAGTGCCCGAAGGAGAGGGAAAAGAGTTTGTTGAATCTGTATCTTGATGAGTTGCTTGCCTTGTTGGAGAAGTTGCGCTGCTTAGATTTTTGAAGGTTTTCATGAACCTGTGGCTGGAAGGGTTGAACCTTTTCAACCAGTCTGACTACATGAGATGTCTGTGTGCAAAAGGAATCTTTGCGCTTTAATGCAGTCTTGTCGACCTGCTTCTGTTGGATAGAAGGTGCTTGGGCCAAGGTTGTAGTGGTTGCAGTATCCTTATGTTCACCTTTTGAACATATTGTGAAGAAGCTAAATTTTGTAGTATGAGATAATACCTTGCGGCACTGTTTAGGTGAAACAGTGGTCAAAACCACCTCTAGTATCTTGTAGAGATGACCCCCTAGAGTAACAATGACACTACGGGGTCGAGACTCATAGATAGCATGGCGCTTCCACATAGAAGGTTGGCCCAAGAGAACATCACAGACATCCAGCAGGGCAACATCACATAATACCTCATCCTTGAAGGGTTGGATGTTGTATGACAATCAACACTACTGGATGACACATATATCTCATCCCTGGCGAAGCCACCTAATGTTGTATGGTTGTGGGTGTGGTGTTGTCTGCAATCCCAACTGTTTGACGACCTCTGTTGAGATGAGGTTCTTCTGGCTTCCGCTATCAACAATAAAATGCAGCGAAGTCCCCTTCACCCACATCTGTGAATGAAAAAGGCGCTCCCCCTCTTCAGAATCTATTGGTTATTTTGGTTGAATTGATGCGGTCACGACAATAATAGTGGGGTCTCCGTCGATGATCTGTCTTCTATCAGTATTTTATGAATCGAATTCTGAATCAAGGTTCGACTTCTTGTCTTTGATTTCGACCACCAATGACTGTTTTGAGCGACATTCATCAGTGTTGTGCCAAGGGATTTTATGGAAATCACACCATTTTTCGGTGTCCTTCGTCTTCCCATGACCCTTCTTTTCATGTGGCTTGGACTGGTTTTC
>ML813575.1:86206-107302 GCA_009831015.1 Picea engelmannii | reverse complement strand
TTTATATTGCCTAGCTATCTCAATGATAACAACTTATCGGATATATAATAAGGAAAGAAAATAGGTTTTTTGATAGAGCAAAAAACCCCGATGTCATTATAATCTTCCGTTTTCTCAAGAACTCCCTTTCCCTTTAGAAAAGTTGTTGTTTCCAATGATAGCCGCAAAGTGTCTTCCCCAAATAACAATTTCTTGAATTTAGATACAAAATCTAAATACACCTCATAGAAATGACGGCTGACTCTGCCTCCGTAGAGCTTGGTACCACATGGTCACAAGGTCCACCTTTATTTTAACTCTCTGGGCAATGTTTAAACCTTCAAAGGTATGACAATATGTGATAGCAAATATCAAATAAGACGACATATAAAACCTTTTATCAATATTGGAATTAGTCAATTGTGCAGTGATTTCATTCGAAAAAATCTTCGCCTAGTCAAAGATAGCATTTTCATGAACCATGAAATGCAGTATATATAATGACAGTCGAGGAATTGTTTTTGTAGATTCCTAGCCAACAATTAGAGTAAATAACTGTAATGTCCCCACTTTGGGACATCATCACTGGGCAGAGACTTATGATGACCAGAGTAGCTAGATGGATGTTATAGCGAGTACATGGGTATTTGAGAGACATTGTGGGGTCCAGTTGGCATTTATCATCATATTCCATCATTATGAGCCATTCCACACAAGTTGGCTTTGGTTTCGTTCCATTCCGATGATTTCCATGATTTTGACTATTTTGAGCTATAAGTTAATTAAAATCACTGAAGAGGGCATTTTGGGCACACTACTTGGAGGAACCTCTTAGTGTAATAACTCATTGGAATCAGGAGGAGCAACACTACAGGATGGGATGGCTAGAAGTGACTTTCAGTGGCCAAGGAAGCCACAAGGAGAGATAAGGATATTTTCAGAGGTAAAAAGGTTAATTAATTAATTAATTAAATATTAATAAAATGAAAGTCACTTTGGAGGGACAAGGTGAGCCAAAAAGTATAAAAGGAAGGCAAGGGCCTCCACTCATAATTCATGTATGATCTTATTTTGATTTCTGGCTTCTAGCTAGTGAGCCCAATATTGGGGGTTTTGAGGGTTTTAACATAACAAACCCTAGAGGACGATTCAGTGGTGAAAGATTCCACCTATCTTGTCCCAAGCTTGGTGTAGGATATACAATACTCTCCCACACCATTCTAGTTCCATATCTACTCAGTTGCAGGAGGATTCTACATCAGTTTCATGTGCAGATAGAGAGAGGGCGCACCAGTTGAGGGATTCCAGCAAGAGGGGTGCACCATCTTTGGAGAGAGATTTGTTGTAGGAGATTGGCGGGGATGTTGAGGATTCTATCACTTGGGTTTTCATTGTAGGGCCTTGGACATCAGATCTAGCGCTTTTTGAGACAATTTTATGGCTCAGATTATTTCTTGAGCAGTGGGGCGAATTGAAGAGAAGGAGGGCGTTTTTGAGATCCAGATCTAGTCCGTTTGGAGGGGTTACACTTCAGATCTGGCCCTGAGACTTTACCTAGTGACTTGCAGTGTCCCGATCTATATTTCTGAAGAGTTTCAAAGCATTTGGAGGCCTCCTTCAGCAGGGCCGAATTATCTAGGGTTTCAGTCATCCAGTGGGGCACACCATTCAGTGGGGGATTTCAGATCTACATAGATTGAGAGGGATCTTGGAGATTCGGTCACCTGGGTTGTTCTTACCATCACCCGATCTATCAATTGGCATATTTATTAGGGTGATTAGACACTTTTGGCAGTAGGGCCGAGTTATTGAGGGTTTCAACCTTCTATTGGAGTGTGGCATTCTTTAGTTGGAGAGTTTGGCATTCAGATCTGCGTGTATTGATCTTCTTTTCTTATTCAACCGTTGGAGGTATCCTTTGTATTAGCGGGAGCATTTTGTAGCAGCTCTTATCTATTGTCTATCTTCTTGGTCATCTATTGAGCATTCCAGATCGACATCTTCATGGTAGCAGGTTTCTCTATTTTATGAATAAAGAAGAATTGAGATGTTTTGGCTTGTCTATCTTATTACATATGGTTGAGGTATGTTCCATGGTTATCTCTTTCTATTATTTATTGCATATACACATATAAACACATCTAAAAGGTAGATCAACAAAGTGTTTGACGAAATACCTCACTTAGAAAAAGTTTTGAAAAGACACCAAAATAGTGATGATCCTTGCATAATGGCTTGGGATCATTACAGTGGTATCAGAGCTTAAATCCTGCAAACCTGGGGGGTCTTCCATAGGGATAAATGGATAGTTGGAAAGAAGTGGATAAGATAGCCTTTGAGATACCATGGTTGGAGATCATGTATGATGGCCTTAGCAAGGAAACTAAGGCTACAATAACCTTCCTACAATATGCAGCGTATAGAAATCCCCATTGGAGCAAATGGGATATGTTACAGGGGATGATAATAGCAGGTGAAAAGAAAAAAGAAGCAACGATATGGTGGGAAGAACAGAGAAACCCCACGCCCAGTAGGAGAATGCAACCTTGCCATAGTTGTAAGGGGCCATGGGAACTAGATCATAGGTGCAGGGGTAAAGATCAGGAGCACATTATTGAGGCATGTCATGATAGTGAGGGTGAGGTGTGTGAGGATGGAGCGATAGATGTGGATTCAGAGTAGTCAGATGATGACAGTGACTCTTGCATAGAGGCTAGCGATAGTGACTCTACCTCAGAGGATAGTGATGATGACTCTTGCATAGAGGCTAGTGATGCATGTACGCTTAAGGAGGAGGATGACCCTTGTGTAGTGGATAGGCAGCTGGATGGACATGATGATAGCCCCAATGTCTTAGTAGACACGTCACATACCATTGATGACCTTACGCCTCAGCAAAGTGTTGACACTAGTGAGGAGTCACACGTGTTAGCACCTAGAGATGATGATCTTTCTATGGGGGCTATGACACATATGTCACCTGTTTAGACACCCAGGATAGCCATGTCACATGAGGAGATCAGTGGCACGTTAGGTATGATGGATGAGCCTAGTGTGAGGGATGCACACCATGGACAGGTAAACCCACAGATCCAGGAGGAGGTACAGGGAGTACAAACAGGGGACCTTACACATACAGATCAACTTGAGGAGATGGAGTCACAACTATTGGAGACTCCATTGGTTGAGAAGATTGCAGAGGCTAACGGGGTCATGGAGCACTTACTTCCAGGATCAGATTTCATGGATGAGGATGCACTCTTTGGCAGTCAGGATGACGATATCACATGTTTGGATATAGCTATATGGGATCCAGGCACAGATGATAGTAGCAGGTTGAGTGCACAAGAGGATACAACTGCTCATACAAGATACAATGTGAGTCAGGGGGAGATGGCATCTAGTGATGGGATGCAATGGCATATAGGAGTACCTAGTGGCACAGTAGACAACAAGCAGTTCATCATTTTATCTTCTGCAGAGAGTGTTGTTAGTGATGGCACTAACAGCGAGAGACATGAGGGGGTACCCCAACATGATTGTGATCATGAGTCACACCACTTAGCAGTACAGTTGGGAGTTAGTGAGGCTATGATCAGGGCAGCCACTAGATGTATTGATGACATGCATGCAGTGATGGCAGATTACGGTTGGAGAGCATCAGTGGCATAGGGTAGCTCAGATGGAGGATTTTCCATGGATGATTTTCACACTCTCCGGGAGAGAGTATCTGTGATGAGGACTGACTACCAACAGTTGTTGACAGATAGGGATTATCTACTGAGGGTTGGTGAGATGTATCATGAGGCTTTGATGGAGCAGGAGTTGGAGATGGACCGACTTAGTCAGGAGTTGGAGAGCACTCGGGGATTCTTGAGAGGCACACATACCGCCCTTCAAGAATCAAAGTCTAGGACATATGAGTCTCCTGAGGAGATCCATCAAAGATCCACTTCATCTGTCTTAGTGGACACTCAGATGTATCAGTCAATCACATTGACAAAGGATGTTGATGATCTAGCAGAGGAACACCAATTGATGGGGGACACTTCCATTTGTGTCTTGGGAGTGGTTGATCTCCATATAGAGATTGATCTAGCCATACGCCCAGGATCTGTGATGCAACATGAGTTTGCGGGAGATGACAGGAGTATGCCAGAACATACAGTGATGAGGGATAGCTCACAGAAATATGATGAGATGTATGGTGGGATTCAGAGGGGTGTACTACCTGGCAGGGAGGAGACACACTTAGGGGAGCATGCAGGTGCCACTCCTTTGCAACAACATATGATTTTGAGACCCCACCTTCACCATTTTAGCAGTTGCCTGGGTGAGGGGAGATGGAGAGTGGTTTACCAGCAATTGGAGGAGTTGCTTCCGATTGTACCTGATGATTGGGGTTTAGTGATGACTACAGGTGAGAAGTTATCATGGATACCGATGGACGAGCTTCTGGTCGAATCTTTGGGATTGACCAAAGCATGTGATGCCTTTCAGTCCTACAGTCAGCTGCAGATGTTTCTATTAGCCCGTCCTGACACTTTTATCATAGACAACAACATAAGGAGGGATAGGCCATGGCTGAGGGCATGGAGAGTGAGTAGGTCGAGACTTCATGATAGGAGTACTTTTACGACATACAACAGGTCAGAGGTGGACCGTGTTAGACAGACAATTGAGACTTGGTGCGTGATGGTGAGCATCATAGACCAGGTGACGACAAATGAGCACAGAGGGCTTCTGACAATGATTAGCTTCACACAGGAGCAATTAAAGGAGATTGGAAGTGATAAACTTCCAAGCTTGCCATGGGACCCAGGAGTCTGTTTTGTTAGCATGATGCTCATGTTGACCCAGGTTGCACCAGAGAGCCACACACTCTACCTTGGTTTGGTTGGGAGTGGGTCTGCAGGTACTTGTCCTATGGGGCGAGACCCTTCCTTTCACGTGATCATCATGATAGGGCATGGAGATGTTTGGATAGGTACTTCTTCTATAGAGATGCCTTTACAGATACAATTTCTGGACAACAGGTCCGGTGGTCACAGGTGTTTCAGCATGAGGACCCAGGAGAGGAGGATTCAGGATCTATGCAGGGGGCTGACAGTCATGGTCAGAGTAGTGCAGTGTCAGCATGAGGATCTTCGACAGAGGTTAGAATGGGACCTAGGGATTGCAGGATTGAGCAGTTCATTGACCAACAGGGGAGAGTGGACCATTGCAGGGGAAAGTTATTCTAACTTTCCATTGATCTTCAGTGTCAAGAGGAGTGCATCGCTTGCGGGTGCCTCACGGAGGTCTTGCATCACCTCGGTCAGACATCAACATGTGTAGTTGATGGAGGTCGTGTGGATCTTGGTAGAGATTTGGAGGATGGACTCATTCCAAGATGAGGCCATGTTTCATATGGAGGAGGTTCACGGGGTTGATATCTTTCAGGACTATGCTTCGCAGAGTATTGCAGTTCACTTCTTGATATGGGATCCAGGGGGTGGAGTGCACTATTGTTCGTCTTTCGAGGGGTTCTGCTGTGTATCCCACAGGTGGACATGGGATCCTTGCATTTTAGTTGAGTGGATTTGGCTATTTCTTGAGGACAAGCAATTTTCTAGCAAGGAGGACTATAATGTCCCCACTTTGGGACATAATCACAGGGCAGAGACTTATGATGACCAGAGCAGCTAGATGGATGTTATAGCGAGTACAGGGGTATTTGAGAGGCATTGTGGGGTCCAGTTGGAATTTATCATCATATTCCATCATTATGAGCCATTTTGCACAAGTTGGCTTTGGTTTCATTCCATTCCGACGATTTCCATGATTTTGACTATTTTGAGCTATAAGTTAATTAAAATCATTGAAGAGGGCATTTTGGGCACATTACTTGGAGGAACCTCTCAATGTAATATCTCATTGGAATCGGGAGGAGCAACACTACTGGATGGGATGGCTAGAAGTGACTTTCAGTGGCCAGGGAAGCCACAAGGAGAGATAAGGAGATTTTCAGAGGTAAAAAGGTTAATTAATTAATTAAATATTAATAAAATGAAAGTCACTTTGGAGGGACAAGGTGAGTGTTGTTGGGAAAAATACCCTACGAACTAGCAAACTAGGGTCAGACTTGCATGCATATTTTTGACCGTAAAGAAATGACTTTTTAACCTACCACCCAAAACTTAAACCCCTCTTTCACGATACATACATGGAAAGGAACCACTAACCTTGTTACTGATGTTTGGTGTAGATCCTCCGTTGTGCTCTTGACCGCTTGCTTGCGCTGCTCCTTCCAAAGATAACCTGCAATCAAGACAAACAACTATGCATGCATGCTACTTTTCTGCTTGAGGGTTAGAAATTAAGCATAAATTAAACAAACCATAGATAACTCATGCATTGGGATGGGAAAAATATTCTTTTTATTATTTGAACAATGAATCAACTTACAATCAAAGTCGAGACCGGCCACCGCTCCTTGATCCTGATCCTGGGCTCCTCCTCTTCTGTCCTCTAACTGCTTTGCGTTAAATCTCTTTTGGCTTGAGGAAAGGCTAAAGGGTTGGGACAATGGATTCGGCAAATGGGCAGAGTTTCTTCGCTATAATTTTCCTCTTCAAATAGTACCCCTACCCCTTCTTTTATAGGCTAGAAGGAGCTAGGGTTTTGGACGAACTCTCGGCCATGCATGGCCGGGAGTTTCAGTTAACTGACCCATAACCTTTTGTTCGATCGACAACTTTCCTATTTTTGTGTTTTGTTAGGTACACGCAGGCTGTAGTGGGCCTGACAGCGTGTACACGCGTGCAGTAATGGGTTAGGGCGTGTGGGCCTTGACCCAAGAGGATTTTCAGAGAGGTTCTTCAGCAAATGTTTTAGAAATGAAGGGATATGAGTTGGCCTGATGCCAAGTAAGAATGTGTGGTGTAATTTAGGGTTATAACAGATGCCCCCTAATGTGTGAGGTCATAAGAGCATTTGATGGCCGAAATACATTACCAATCTTTTACCAATCTTTACTGATATGCTGAAAGAGTGAGCCCAGGGATCAAGAACCAGGAGGTGTCGTCTGCAAAATAAAAAATGTCTCACCGAGGTGGGCATACCCATGCTTGGGATAGAATAGAACCATGGCTACCAATCAAATACACTGTAGATCCATGTCAAATAACTATAAAGAGTAGCCGCGAATAATACACAGCGGAGCTACATCTCGAAATTAGAAAGATATACATATAGAGTATCTATCTCCCATAAGCTGATTCAACCTGATGGCTGTACTTTAGAGCTCAAGCAACAACTTCAAAATATTCTAAAACTCGGGTAGGAGTGTAATATGAGTGTACGACTGCACTACCCAGAGGTCTTCGATGGCTCGTCGGTTATGGACTTGATAATCTTGATGATCGGACTGAAGGCTTCAGTGATTTCGAACAAGGACTTGATTGGATGTTCAGGATGGCGGGGTATGCGGACAAGAAACATATTGCAAAGGGGCCAACTCAGGCTCAGTGACAAACTTCCCTTGGATAATAGCACGACAAGTGATAAGACTTAGGCAGCATATCTGTTAATCACAAGTCTACGAAGGAGGAGGCAACACAAACTCTCCATATGTTTGGAAGAGCAACCAAACGGTGGAGGACACAACTCTATATAGCGAGAAAAATCTTCCTAAGGTCGTACTACATCCCATAGTCTGATAATCAAACGGACATATGTGCTTTATCCAAGGGCGACTCATTAGGCTACCAATAAATAAAATACTTTTCCCATTCTCTTTTTGGGGTATATTTGATTTTTTTTGTTCTTTTTGATAGTTTTTGAAAAAGAATAAAGGAATATTACGTTACAATGGAGGAACGAGTACTGCAAACATACAAGCTCAAGGCACAAGGACAAGACTGATGTTCTGGTGATAAGATGCAGAAGCAAACTGTTACAAGGCATGGGTAAGATATGCAAATGCGGTTGATAGAACACACAATGGTAACTTCCTTCGATGTAAGTTTAACGAGCCCAGAGAAGGTAAGCTCGATGGTTTTTCATATTTAGAGAGTCTGAAAAAGAATAAAAGGAGACTCCAGTGGGGTACCTTTTTCGACAATAGTCTAGTCAGTTCGAAAAAGGGATAAACTAGCACCAATTAGACGTCAATTTAAAACCATTTTAATGAGTGTGACAATGGCAAGATCACTCGGCCATTTTTTCATTTTTAAGGAGTCTGAAAAAAGATTAACTATGGACTCCGTCAGAAATGTTTTTCTAGACCATTTTAACGAGTGTGAAAGAATAAGGTCACTCGATGATCTTTTCAATTTTAGGGAGTCTGAAAAGAGCTTAACTATGGACTCCGAGGGGGTTTCTTTTTTGTAAATTTAGTCCCTCAGGCCCGAAAAAGGAATAAAATTATACCTGAGGATACTCTTCTAAAGAATGGGAATTCAATAGAGTATTCCTTTGTTCGTACAGTTGAACATCCGGACCGAAAAAGGGGTAAACTACCGCCGGACAGACGTGACTTCAAATTTCAGTTTAACGAGCGTGAAAGGTCAGAAGATCGCTCGACAATGTTTTCATTTTTAGAGGGTCTAAAAAGGGCTTAAAAGGAGACCCATTATGTTTTGGGAGTCCGGAGGGTAAGACAAAGAGTGAAAAAGACCCATGCAAATGAGGCTCAAACTCGTATTCAGGAAAGACTATACAGACTCCCGAGCCTAGAGTATTGTTAGAAACGACATGGACACCATAATGCAACCAGGACCTACCTAGGGCATCCATGTTTTGGTAAGCTCTACCACCAAGTCGCAACACTTCTATAGTAGATATGATGGTTCCGTGCCACAACCGGATGGGATCGATCCTATATCATAAGAAAAAAGGCAACGAGATGCAAAATTTGGGGTGATATCCTATCCTGTGTGCTCAAGTTGATTTTTGAAAAAATAATTTTTTTATGGACCGTCAATATTTTTTCGAAACTCAAAAAAAAAATGTCTCAATACCTAATCAAATCCCTCCCATATAACTCCTGGATCACTCTAAATGGTTTTTGGTATAAAGAAACTGATAAGAGGGGCCAAAAAAGTGACAAAAAGAGGCCAAAAAGTCTATAAATAGAAGCTGGCAGCTCATTATCACCATTGCTGATTTGGAAATTGACTCTGGAGCCAAAAGACCCCCTTTGCCAAAGATCGTGATTCCGGGAGCTACAGTGGACGAAATGGACTTCTGCTTGGACCAAGTAAGTACAAAATCCCTTATCTAGCTATTCAATACTTCCATTTTAGCATTTGAATTATTTTTTGGGTGGGCGTCGACCTCAAAAAGGTCGGCCTTAGGTACACGCGGGCTGTGCAAAGACAACCCACGTGTACACGTGACTGTCGCCTCTACAGGCCGCGTGTACCCCCCCCTTATTGATGAAAAAGTAAATGGAAAGAAGTATTGACCCTCCTTTACCTTGTTGTGTTGGCAGGATGTATGTCCAGTGGAGGGAAAGGGAGCACGAGGCCTCCAATAAGTTAGTTGCTGCAGATCCGAATGCTGTGGCTGTGTTGATGCAGTGCGGTTTGTTAAAATTCTTTTTATGTCCGTTCATGCGCGCGCAACCAAGGCTACTGAATGCCTTGATTGATTACTGGCACCTTGACGCAGAGGCGTTTATGCTGGAGGGGCAATCCTTGGTGCCCACCACTGAGGATATTTACTTTCTGACTGGCCTCTCAAGGAGAGGGGAACCGGTCAACTTTCAGACTTTTCCTGTGGGGCCGAGCAAGGTCTTGGAGATGATAACTGAGTACTGTGAGGCTGGGACCGATCATAGAGGTTCTTTGGTACCTATTAGCAAGATTACCAACCTTACACTATAGACTATCTTATTGCTTATTGGGCGGATTATCGGCTCAACAGTCGTGCATCAGGCTTCGCGCGCACAGATGAACTGTGCTATCCAGTGCATGAATGCACAAATTTTTGATTGGAGTACCACACTGCTGGAGTGTATGAAGAGGCAATTGACAGATTGCTGACAGTGGACACAGAGGAACTTTGGGTTTGGGACTATCTTGTGTTCGTTCTTTTTTGAGAGAGTTCCGTGCTTCAGTCCTCGGCGTGCAGTACGAGGACATCTAGCCACTTTCCCCGCAGTATACAGATGGGCAGTGTTACTGCCGCGATAGGGTGGCGGAAGGACTGTTGAGGCCTTCGACGACGAATTTTTTGTGTGGCTGTCACGACAGATCCCTGCTATCGAGGACTACCCATATGCGGGGATCGATTTTTCGAGAGATCCAGAGATACCCGTGCCTCCTGGTGAGGAGCGAGGGGAGATGGGTAAGTCTCCACCTATATAGTTTTTTTGTTTGCATATGTAATTTTTATGTCTTTTTTGATATATATCATTTTTTGTATGCCAGAGTATTTGATGGGTGAATGTTTATTATATGCAGATGTGGGACCCGTGTGACCTGCCGACTATGCACGGAACATGCGTCGCCCATGGCCAGAAGCCACAGCTACCGCCGCTGAGGGAGCAACAGTAGTAGGGAACCTCCCAACAGGAGAGGTCGAGAGGGTCCTTAGGCAAATTGAGTGGAACTTCACTGCGCTCACTTGCACAGTCCCGATGGAAAAGATAGAGGACCTGCTGTCGTCCATGCAGACTCACATTGTGGGGGCACCTCGGACATGGGTCCGATTGTTTAGGCGTTTAACTCGTGTAGTAGATGATGATAACAGGGCCCATAGGCCCTGAACAGACTTTAGACTTTTTATGTGCCACGAGCACCTTGTTGTATATATTTTTTGAGGGCATAAGCCCGATGACTCGTTACTATTCCCACTTTTGAGGCCCTTGCGTCCATCTATGTACTCTGAGGATTTTATGATGTTTATATATGGTTTTTATCTCTTTTTGTGTCGTATGGATTATGTGTGCAAAAATGTATTTACATGTTTATGTCCATGATCTTTTTATATGTGGGCAAGATGCCAATCTAAAATGTGATTAGCTAGAGTATCTGTGATTTGGTTTAATCTCCTAGGAACATGAAAATATGTAATATAATCAAAGTTGTGTTCTAAGAGACGTACCCTAAGGAATCGTCGGTGTAAAGTTGGATCATGTACCCAGTATATTCTGTTTAGCTGCGACACAACTAGTTGAGCGTCTAGATAGACCCGAAGATGAGAGATACCCAATGACAATGCATCACGAAGCAACTCAATAACTGTGCTATACTTGGCAACATTATTTGTGGTGTCACCTAAGCATATACCTTCGAAAGATAACAACTGACCCTATGGTGTAAAGATTACCCAAGCTGCGGAGGCAAGCCTCCGCGTGTATCGACTAGCACCGTTCGCATACCCAACGAACACCTCGGACTCACTTGACATCTGCCATATTGACGAAAGATAACATCAATGACACGTCCATAACACTTTTAAAAGAACCGTAAAAAAGTAATAGTACAAAGACTATACATATGTTACAAAAAGTTACCCACAATGACCTTTTTATGAGTAATACTTCTTGAGGTAGAGCCCATTTCTAGGCTCCGCCAAAGCATTCCCTTCAAAATCGACCAAACGATAAGCGCCCTTTTTTAATACCTCTTTAATAATGAAGGGTTTGAACCACATGGGTTTAAACTTTCCTGCCCCCAAGGGGTCCTTATCTTGGTCATAGACTAGGATAAGGTCGCCCTCAGAAAAAATCCAAGGACGAACGAACCTATCATATTGACACTTGACCTTATGTTTATGAGCCTTGTTGTCCAGGGCTGCATCACGACGCTGCTCAAGGTGTACTAACCGCTCTTCAAGTGGAGAAGTGTCTGGTAATAACTGTACTACCAATTTCAGAGATGGGATTTGACATTCAATGGGCAAGACTGCCTCCAGCCCATAAACGAGTTGGAAAGGTGAGAAACCGGTTGCAGTCTTAACAAATGTTTGGTAAGCCCATAATGCCGAGTATAACATCAAATGCCAGTTTGACTTGGCTGAGTTGATAGTTCACTGTAGAATTGTCTTAAGAGTTTTGTTTACAGCTTCCACCTGCCCATTGGCTTGGGGGTAGTAAGGTGATGAATGTTCCTGCCATAACCCAAGCTTTGATGTTAATTCAGACATCATTTGGTTCTGAAAGTGACTTCTATGGTCAGTGACAATCTCTCTCGGGATGCCGAAACGTGCTATAATCTGGTTGAATAAGAAGAGAGCTGCAGTCTCTCCATCATCTTTAAACGTTGGCATAGCTTCGACCCACTTAGTGAAGTAGTCGACAACTACAATGATATAGCGGTGCCCCCTTGCTGACGAGGGGTTGCATGTAGTGTAATCAATCCCCCACTTAGTGAAGGGACCAACTATGATGATAGGAAACATGGGAGTTGGATGTGCCATCATCTTCCGAGAGAAGATTTGGCACGACTGACACTTCTTGACCGACTCGATACAATCTTTGATAAGTGTGGGCCAGAAGTAACCTGCATGTAAAATCTTTTGGGCTGTTGCCAACCCAGATAAGTGACCGCCACAAGCTCCTGTATGACAATCGTTGAGCACTATGACGGCCTCCTCATGAGTGAGACATCGACGCAAGATGCAGTCTACGCCTCTCCGATACAATGTATCATCGAGTATGAGATAATTCTTAGCCTGATGGCATATCCGTCGACGCTCGTCATGAGAAGCAGAGGTGGGGCACTTCAAAGTCTAGAGATAGATCAGTATATCTTCGTACCAGGGGTTTGAAGATTCAATAAAAAACATATCCCCCCGGATGGGCGATTCCTCAGGCACAACGTCACCTGACTCAACTGGAAGCTTCGAAATAAGTTCTGCGAAGACCAATGACTTCTTGGACTTTGCTGAAACGAAGCCTAAGTAAAATTCTTGGAGGATGACCATCCATCTACTGATTTTTCCACCGATAACTCATCGTGTTAACATGTACTGGAATGGATTCACGACAGCAACGATGGTGGTCTTGCGAAACAGAACATAGTGACGGAACCGTTGAACAGCATGAATTGCCGCCAACGCAAGTTTTTCAAGATGGGAATAATTAAGTTCCGGTCCTACGAGGCCTCGGCTTAGGTAATAGATCACGTATTCTGAAAATGAATCATCTTCCTGAACTAAAACCATGCCTATGGTTGACTCTGCGGAAGCCAGATATATTAAGAAATCTTTGTTATAATTAGGTGGTCGTAGCAGAGGTGAGGTTGTGAGGGCGTGTTTTAATGCATCAAAAGAGCATTGAACAGCTTCATCCCAGAAAAAGGGTACATCTTTCTTCAGTAAACGCATAAAGCCCTTGGTGATTTCAGCATAGTTGGCGATGAAGCGTCGTAAGAAGTTCGCCTTGCCTTGGAGACTTTGAAGTTGTAAGATTGTGCGTGGGGGGGGGCAACTGGATTATTGCCTCCATCTTAAGAGGATCAACTATGATCCCTGTTGTTGATACGATGAAACCTAAAAAACGTTCGGACGTGATGCAGAAGCTGCACTTGTTGGAATTCAAGCTAATCCTGAAGTAGCGACAGCGTTCAAAGATTAGTGTAAGGTACGTAGGATGATCCTTTCGCTTGCGAGAGCGTGATGCTAAATCATCTAGATAGGCCTCAACTATATGTTTGAGGTCATGAAATGCAAAAGACATGGCCCGTTGGAATGTGGCTCCAGCATTTTTAAGGCCAAAAGGCATCTTACGATAGGCGAATGTACCCCACGGACAAATGAATGCTATTTTGTGTTGGTCTTCAGGTTTGATTTGGATTTGATTATATCCCGAAAAACCATCCAGGAACAAAAAGGCTTCACAACTGGCACATTCATCAATGATCTGGTCAATGAATGGGGTTGGAAAATTATCTTTTGGACATGCCTTGTTCAAATCACAGAAAACGGCATGGGGTTTGACATCCACTGAGTCAAATGAATAGGATAAATGAAACCTGCTTTGAGCAATTTCTCAACCTCAAGCTTAATGGCTGCTACTTTCTTAGGATTGACTGGATGAAGTTTTTGTCGAACAGGCTTGGCATCAGGATACATTGTGATTTTATGTTCATCTATTTTCGGATCGATACCTGGCATTTCCTCATAAGACCAGGCAAAAACGTCGCGGAATTCTTTGAAAAGATATGTATAAATTTGAATCTCTTTGGGGGAGCAATCCGCCCCGACGAAGACATTCTGCACGACGCCGGGGTTTTGGGAGATGTTGATAGGTATAGTTTCAACGATAGTCGACATATTGACCTTAGCATAAATTTCCTATGTAGCTAAGAGATTAATAGGACATGGCTGATCTCTCGTCATGGTGATAGTGAATTATCCTGCTTCGATTCGGCTTAACTCTGGGAGGAAGTATGATCTGTGATGAAGATCTTCCCAAGGTTTGTCCGGACTAGTCATTGCCTCGATTACTGCTTTGTCAGAAGGCAAGACTAAGTCTAACGAATCAATGGTAGCAAGAGAACCCTGAGCCCAAATAGGCTCTAAAAGGGGATCCAACTCTTGTACGGGAGTCGGATTAGGGTTAGCTGAAGCTTGCTGGACTAAAGAGTACGCTACTTCAACAACCGACAAGGGCATGGACATGTCGGAGTGCCTTGTCTCATCCATCGTGGTTGATGGGGAAGGAAGAATCCACAGATCCTCAAAGTAAGTCGTGCGGAACGACGAAACTTGAAAAATCTCAGCATTGTGGTGATTAGATATAAAATTGACATCGTCATGAGGAGGTGGGTAATCGAAGGTACCCATCAAGGATGGGCACAAACCAAATCCTATGTTAACGACACCAGCTTGAGGATTATCAATCATGGGAACCGTGGATGCCCCCAAAGCTGGGTCAGGTCTAGAGAAGGACAATTGATCGATGGTCACTATCCGACCCTCATGTGGAAACAATAAGACTCGAAAAACTGTAGCAACCAAAGCTTGCATAGAATAAGTCCAACTCCTTCCTAACAAGAGATTATAGTCAAGGGGGGCATCAACTACCTCTACCTCGACACACACGGTCTTCCCTCCTAACTGCATAGGGAAAGAAGGGACGATGCCATGTGGTCAGAAAGAATGACTGTCGAACGCAGTGAGGAGAGTAGGTGACGGAGACAAAGCGGGCTGGCCAATGGCCTTCCAACATGCTAACGACATAACGCATGTCGAGGCGCCCTCGTCGACCACCGTGCGAAAGATATTGCATGTAAAAGTTTTCGTGGGATGAGCCACTACTATCTAAAACGCTACGTGGTAAGGCAGACGAGGTTTTAAGTCGGTTGTATCTAGCATGATGGTACCCAACTTATAAGTCTCAGTAGAGCCTAAAGCAGTTAACAAGGCTTTCCTCTGAGTAGGGAAGCTTTGGAGGACCTCCAAAGCGGACATCGCACAAGGGGTTTGTGATAAATCTTCCACCACAGAGTAATTCTGGGCAGCCCTTGCGTTTGGGTTGTGAGAAGCTTTCTTAAATGCACCCTTTGGAATGCGTGTCATTGTTTCACCCAACATCTTCTCGCTCTGTAGAGGAAGAGATGGGATCTCATCTTCTTTACCCTTCTTAGAGGCACTTGGTTTACTATAGTCGTGCGCTCTAGTCGTTATGAAAGCATCACCCCTAACCATATATACATTCGCGGATGAGGAATTGTTTGGAGGAGGGCAGGTTTCTTGGCTGCCCCCTTCGACACTTGTAGAGGCTTGAGTTAAATTTTTCCCATGCTGAAAGGGATTAGTCAACACAGCTTGCTGTTGCTGTGTGACAAAATTTTGGGCCTCTGCAAGTCGAGGACAAAGATGGGTCGGATGGTCTTTCGCACATAAGTTGCACGGATACCTCACCTTTCATTTTTCCATGGTGCCCTCGCCAGCATTATCAGTGGGTTTTTTCTCCCCTTTACCCTTCTTTCGTTGTTTTTTCTTTCCTTCAGGCTGCTGGGTGGCCTTTGGGTTAGTCGACTGCACAGAGTGTACTTCCAACATTTGGGTAGGAGGAGCAGCTAAAGCAGTAGTCTGGTTGGCCGCTGAGTGTTGTATAGATAACTGTTGCAATTGTTTTGTCAATTGCTCAGCGGGCTTGGTTTGGGCTGAACCAACAATACCATCTGCATGTGGTCTATCTCTTTGTCTAGTTTTATCCAGAATCGATCGTGGTGCATTCGACAAGATGTTGTATAATAAACCAGACTGAGAATAGATAAGCTCAAACTGTTGAGCCCTCATGATGGCATCTTCTTCAGAGAAAACCCCAGAAGTTGCGATGTCTTTAGATAATTGTGGGACCAGAGACTTAAGGAACCACTCAAGCAGGAATGCTGGGGGGACTGGTACTTTAATTAGATTTTTTCGGCGTCTCCACTCTTGGATATGATCAGAGATATGGTTTGTTGTTGTCTGTTCGAAATTTGTGAGCAACTCTGTGCCTGCGTAGTATCTCACAGGTAACTGGAAATGGTTAAGGAAGGCTATCACCAGTTCACCAAAGGAAGAGTATCTTGAGCGATCGAGCTCGATGTACCATTTCGCGGCACTCCCGATAAGAGTGCGTTGAAACAATCGCAACTGTACAGAGTCATCTTTTAATGAGTTAGATGAACACCAAAGATGGAAAGTAGTCATGTGATGACCTGGATCTTCATTAGGCTTGGCCTCAAACTTTGGAATGTCCGAAGGCAACTTCTTTGGCATAGGAGGCCAACGTGGATCGTGACAAATAGGATCATTTCACAACCTTGTCAAATCTGGCAAGTGTAACGTCGCTAGGAATGGTAGTTTGGGTTGCTGCTGATAGTCTGGGAAAAAGGATCCCGGAGTTTGACTGGCACCAGGTTGCTAGGAAAAGTTTGACTGCTGGCCTAGGTTCTGGTAGAAACCATGGCCCTGACCAGTGTAAATATTTTGCATCTGTGGAGACATCATTGGCTGATTCCCCATAAAGGACAGTGGATGTTGGGCATTCATCATGTTTGACGGACTTTGGGAAGGATTACCCCATGCCGGTCCTGATGGAAGAGGCATAGTAGTCTTTGCAGGGTTCCATTGACTGTGGAAATAATTACCCCAGAACGACATTCTAGAGGAGGGAATGGATCCTTGTACTGAGTTCAAAGGTCCTGCTATATGTGCCCCCGACACAGGAATAGTACCCTGCGCCAGAGTAGACTGTCCAAAAATGGGTGTGCCCCTAGACGAGAAAGCAGTGGATGCGAAAGTGTTGTTACTAAACGTCCCGTTCAAAAGAAACGATGACGAACCTACCGGCATAGTGTGCGCAGGTGTTCCTTGACTCCCGACTCTAAATAAACTAGTGTGTGTAGGCTGCTCGGTGGACTGCTGATGCAGACCACCAAGCGAAGGGGACGAAGGAGAGATATGACCTCCAGCATAAGGAAAAGCATTAAAAGGGACGGAAGTGCCCCCAAGTTGACCTTGTAGAGGAACGTTGGAGCTCCCTGCCCCCAGACCCAAAGTCTGTAAAGTGGAGTGAGTGAGTGTAGGACTTGTACCCGAACTAGGCATACCGTATGAAAACAAAGAGCCTATCGCACTAGGTGTGAAGGGAGTTGTGGCTGCCGCGATAGATGGGATTGGTCCACTGTGCGACGTAGTTGCGGCCGAGACCATGGTGGCCCGGCCTGACGATGGCAAGTTAAGAGATGCTTTTCCTGTGGTAGCAATGGTGGTGGGAATGGAAGAATTCCCAGAGGAAGTAACAAAATTTGTTTCATAGCTGTGTGAGGCACTGACAGGCGTTCGTAAAATTGGATTGGTACAATAACCTGTGGCCAAGTATCAGTGGTTGGGGTTTCAACCGAACCAAGATTGGCGGTTGATTCCTCTGGGAGTTGTTCGAGAACAATGGTTTGTAACCCGGTTGCTTCGAAAGACCCTTGTTGGTCTAGCTTCCGCCTCAATGGTGGCGGGGGTAGCTCCAGTATAACCGGCGGCAGGCCCAAAAGCCTTCGTGACCGGTGGAGCTCGGGATCCTCCACTGTGTGAGAAGATCCAAGACACGTTAAGGTATTCTACACGTTCAAACAATAACACACACTAAAAAAGAAGCCCCTAAGAGATAAGACAAACAAACACTAAACTAGTAGGAAGAACAGTTACAACAACCAACACTAGAGCAACTTACTGGTGCAAGTGCAACTTGAACACGGAAGCACCCTCTGGGTATACTCTGCAAAGCATGGCCCGATGTCTGTCCTAGGTACCGCGGTATACCCCTGCAATCACTCGTGTATGTCCCTAAAAAGATTGACAACTAGTTTGCCAGCACACGAACAGTCACCAGGCGGGTACAGTTGAAAGTCGGGTAGACCACAATGAGCAGGGTATCAAGCCTGAAACCTG
Source organism: Picea engelmannii (assembly GCA_009831015.1). Classification (NCBI taxonomy): domain Eukaryota; kingdom Viridiplantae; phylum Streptophyta; class Pinopsida; order Pinales; family Pinaceae; genus Picea; species Picea engelmannii. The sequence continues at coordinate 88,951 of ML813575.1, read as the reverse complement.
TCAAGGGTATCGAGAGCAAATGGTCTGGAAGACAACTGAGGACCTCGAATGGATTCAAGACCCACGAAGCCCCGTGGCAAATGCAAATGACGGAATCCAAAAACAAATCCTTGATATGTGTTCTCCACTACGCTTGGTCCGGCTTTGGAGGGGTTATTTCCGCTACTTTTCCGTACACGACCTCGTGTTTATCCCCTGTGTTAGAGGGGGGTCCTGGATAACTTCCATGAAACTGGACTTCTACACTCCCTATCACAGACTCCAATGTTTGGTTTTGAATGGCCTTGAAGAGTTTCCTCTCCAACTTAATCCAAGGCCCTAGTCTTGAACTGGTTTGTGAACCCTACAAACAAAAAGTCTAATAGATTTTAAATTAGCGTTGCTTTTATGGGCTTTCTTACGTCACGAGGTATGAAGGTGAAACTGATGATGTGTAAAGACTCAAAGAAAAAATGAATGAAAAAATGCTGGAAACAAAAGACTTTTACGCAATGCAAAAATCAACAACTTTTCACAAAGAAAGATTTCTTTTTCTTTTCATTTTTTATAAGATTTCATGCAGCAAACATAAAGGAATTTCGCTCGACTGCGAGCTACTTATAATCTAAATGCACTGCAAAAAATTATGAACAAAAAGACTTCTTCCTAGCTATTGATGCAGAAACACAATCTTCAAACAAAGAAGAAAATGAAAAGTTTTTTTTTATTTATTTACGTGCTAATCAAGCAACAAAGGGAAAATACCTACAAGTCTAAAACCAAGAAAAAATAAAATTTTGGCTTAAAGCGTAGATCGCAAAGAATCAGAGCAAAGACAGCCAATGGCAATCAGGAAAGCAAAGACTCTTACGCTTGTCTAAAAACCATAAAACAATTTTTTTTTCTTTTTATCTTTTCTATCAACTAGCAACTAAGAAAAAATAGGCTAAGGGTAAGAGGCCCTAACCTATTGACTGTTCAACCCTAGACTCAAACACCTGAGAGGAACACTTCTCACCAAAGGAGGGGATGACTGCCCCACCCTGATTGAAAAGCAGCCTGTCAAGCACGCTACTGTCACTGAAAAAACACGCGTGCGAACGTGTGCTGAGCTAAAACAGGACGCGTGTACACGCGGTCTGACCTTGTACAAGCCGCGTGTATGTATAAATTCTAAGACAAAAAATAAAAATAGGCAGCCCAGACCCAGAAGAGGCCTCTGGTATTGACAACCAGGGTCCCTTGAAGGCTTGGATGCTTCTTCTAATAGAAAATAAAAATAATTGCAAGGAATAACAAAATACAAAAAGAAAAACTGAGACAGGACTATGAACCAGCAAGACTCAGACAGGATCCAAAAACCCCCCTGAGAATGTATAATTCTGACAGGGAAGAGGAGGACTGCCTCTCAAGTTCTCTGAACTCCTACACGCTACTCACACGTGGGCTGTAAGAGGTTAGGGCATGGGTACACACGTGCAGGCCTTCTGTGGGCCGCGTGTACCTCTGTGTGTCTCGAAAATTGCCGTCAAGCAACAGTCAGGGAAAAATGGTATAAATAACCAGGCTCCCTGCTAGCTCAGGCCTTACAGAAAAAGACAGGCAAATAAACAGAAAATCTAATCTCTTAAACTACCCAAAAACTCAACTAAATCCGGAAACCCTAAAGAGTATCTTCCCCAGTACGGTCGCCAACTCTGTTGTTGTTAAAAATACCCTACGGACTAGCAAACTAGGGTCAGACTTGCATGCTGATTTTTGACCGTAAAGAAATGACTTTTTAACCTACCACCCAAAACTTAAACCCCTCTTTCACGATACATACATGGAAAGGAACCACTAACCTTGTTACTGATGTATTGTGTAGATCCTCCGTTGTGCTCTTTACCGCTTGCTTGCGCTGCTCCTTCCAAAGATAACCTGCAATTAGGACAAACAACTATGCATGCATGCTACTTTTCTGCTTAAGGGTTAGAAATTAAGCATAAATTAAACAAACCATAGATAACTCATGCATTGGGATGGGAAAAATATTATTTTTATTATTTGAATAATGAATCAACTTACAATCAAAGTCGAGACCGGCCACCGCTCCTTGATCCTGATCCTGGGCTCCTCCTCTTCTGTCCTCCAATTACTTTGCGTTAATTCTCCTTTGGCTTGAGGAAAGGCAAAAGGGTTGGGACAATGGATTTGGCAAATGGGCAGAGTTTCTTCGCTATAATTTTCCTCTTCAAATAGTACCCCTACCCCTTCTTTTATAGGCTAGAAGGAGCTAGGGTTTTGGACGAACTCTCGGCCATGCATGGTCGGGAGTTTCAGTTAACTGACCCATATCTTTTTGTTCCGTCGACAACTTTCCTATTTTTGTGTTTTGTTAGGTACACGCGGGCTATAGTGGGCCTGACAACATATACACGCGTGCAGTAATGGGTTAGGGCGCGTGGGCCTTGACCCAAGAGGATTTTCAGAGAGGTTCTTCAACAAATGTTTTGGCAATGAAGGGATATGAGTTGGCCTGATGCCAAGTAAGCATGTGTGGTGTAATTTAGGGTTATAACAGTGAGCCAAAAAGTATTAAAGGAAGTCAAGGGCCTCTACTCATCATTCATGTATGATCTTATTTTGATTTCTGGCTTCTAGCTAGTGAGCCCAATATTGGGGGTTTTGAGGGTTTTGACATAACAAACCCTAGAGGACGATTCGGTGGTGAAAGTTTCCACCTATCTTGTCCCAAGATTGGTCTCGGAGATGCAATACTCTCCC
>ML813575.1:66485-85014 GCA_009831015.1 Picea engelmannii | reverse complement strand
CGGGTTCGGCTTTGACAATTTCAACATTTCTCTAAATATTGAAGGCACCAATGAGAGAAGAGAACTACTATGCAACACGATTACCCTTCTATTTTGAATAATCTTATCGACGCACTAGGTGACAATATCCTTGCATTCCAATACTTCTGGAACACATCCCACGAGAACTATTCCTTAGGTCCACACTTTGTTGTTCTCTTTATCCAACAATTTTGAATAATACCAGTAGGAGCGGGACCAATGATAATTTTGATCTTCTCTAGCAAAGAGGTTCAAAGTATCTCCACAAAATGACTATTTTCTCATGGTTGTCTTTGCGGAGCTCGCCAAATTTTCTTGAAATATTGCTCCGCATAGTAAAATGAACTTGAGTTAGATTTATTTTTATGGAAACATTAACTCAAAATAAATATTACTAGCCTTGGTATAAGCATCATTAATTAACAACCACTTCAACAATAAATTGAGTAGTTGGGTCCGCAAGGGTAACAATAAATGTGACATCGAAAAATGTGAAGGGAAAAGTAACGGCGGAGAATCGGGGTTGATGACTAGCATGAAAAGGAAGATCCACAAGTCCGAAGGTCCACAAGTCCAAAAGTCCGAATGTATGAAATGGCTAAGTGTTGGAAAGTGTCGGGCGGACAACAAAGAAAGTGGAGGTGCATTATATAGGTCCACAAGTTCAAAAATCCGAAAGTCTGAAGTGAAAAAATAATCTAAATGTTGGAAAAAATTATACATGGGTGAATGGAAGATAATACAAGTGTGAGAGTCTGCGAGTCCACAAACATAAAAACCAACTAAGTATGGTAGTTTTATCAAAACCAAGAAAGGGAAAAATAAGGGAAAAGAGAAAAGAGGAAAATGAAAGTATAGAAGGGGGAAAATAAGAGGTAATAAAAGAAGCGGGAAAAATAGAATGGGGGGGGTGGGGGGGGGGTGTGGAAACAAAAAAGGGGTTCAAAAAGACCCCAATTTTCCAAAGTAGGACTTGCCCCTAAAATGGCCTTGCAAGCCGATTCCTCCAATTGCTTCCACCCATAAGGTACCAAGATAAATGAAAAATTATATGATGATGTTGGTAGTACGACTGCCGTTAGACCAAAACCTATAGGTGATTGGTAAACTCACCATCGTCAGATTTCAAGGATCCATGAGAGGCAATTAGTCCCTTGTCATGATACATGCGAGGAGCACTGACTACTTACAATTTCGTGCAACAATATCCCCCTCAGCGTGAGCCGAGAGTGTATCGAACTCATGACGTCTAGCTCTGATACCATTTGTTGGTAGTGTGACTGCCATTAGACCAAAACCCGCAGGTGATTGGTAAACTCACCACCGCCATATTTCAAGGATCCATGAGAGGCGATTAGTCCCTTGTCACAATACACGCGTGGAGAGTTGACTACTTGCAATTTCGTGCAACATATGATGCAATCCAGATCATTTTAAGGCCTCCATATTTTTAAAACATTTAGACTCTAAATGACCATCTCACCCACAAAAATTGAAATGTCTCTCAATCTCTTTACTTTTTGAGTTTGGTCCTTTGCCAGCATTGGGAGTAGTGTTGGACAACTGAGAGGGGGGGTGAATCAGCTGTTACTGTGCTTAAACAATTTTGCCCATTTTAAACTCTTTACATAACACTCAATGACAATCACAATAAAGTAGGGAAGTAAGCAATATAATATTCAACATCAATCACAGACATGAAATATACAGAGACAAATATTTCCCGAGGAAACCCATAAAGGGAAAACCTCTTCTTCTTGATATGATAAGTGATCTTTATTTTCTGTACATTATCATTCTTATGAGCTCCAACTCTTCTTGAGGCTACAACCTCTATTTTACAAGCAACAACTTGCTGAGAGCACCAACTCGAGAAACGTGACACCTGCCTCAGGAAACGTGTCATGTATTTAGGTGGTTTTTCGGCACATGGTTTTTGCTGATGGTTTTTTCTATTTCCAGTTAAGGAATTAGGGTTTTGGACTAATCTAGGTGATTGGGTTAGGGTTTTGGATGTCGCTGGCTCCTATATGTATTTTGTATTGTAAACATTGTAACAGAAGGAATGACTATAGAATATGTTGGTTTTCTCAGTTTGGGTTTCCAGGGGAAAAAACTCTGTGTAATGTTTGTATTTTCAATTGTATCTTTTTTGTATATCTATTTGCAGTAGATATTGTACAAGGTTAGGATTTACAAAATACAGGGTTCTTTGACACACTGATTGCACTGGTATTATCACAATGAATTGGGATCAATGCAATATATTTTACCTCCAAATTTGCAAGTGTCTGAATAATCCACAATACTTGGGTACAACAAGTGATAGCTGCAATGTATTCAGGTTCTGCAGTTGATAAGGAAATGGAACCTTGCTTCTTGCTCAACCATGATACAAGAGAATCTCCTAAGAAGAATGCATCTCCACTCGTTCTTTTCCTTTCATCCACGCAGTTATCCCAATCAACATCTGAATAGATTAGCAGTTGAAAATTCTGATTCCTAGGATACCATAAGCCATAGTTCATTGTTCCTTTCAAGTATCTGAATATTCTTTTGATAGCTAACAAGTGACTATGTTTAGGTGTTGCCTGATACCTTCCTACCATTCCAAAAACATGCATTATGTCTGGAGGAGATGCTGTGATATAAAATAGGATGCCTATCATAGACCTATAGGAAATCTGATCAACTTCAGGCGAGTCATCATCCTTGCTTAACTTGCATCCAGTGACCATAAGTGTGCTAATAGGTGTAGAATCTTCCATTTGAAGCCTTTTCAACATTTCTCTTAGATATTTCTCCCGAGAAAGAAATAATCCTTTAGATCTTTGAGTAATTTGCAGACTAAGAAAAAATGACAGTTCCCATATCATAGACATTTCAAATTCAGACTACATGGTAGAGGCAAACCATTGTACCGACGAAGAATTATTGATTCTGAATATGATCTCATTTACATAGACCAACATGATGAGGAAATCATTACCCTCTGTTTTGATATATAGATTGATGTCAATTGTTCCTCTCTTGAACCCTTTGTCTTGAATATACTTATCTAGTCTGTAATACCACACACGAGGAGATTGCTTCAACCCATATAAGTATTTCTTCAGCTTGTAGACAAAGTCATGGTTATCTAATAGTTGGAAACCCTCTGGTTGTTCCATATAGACGTCTTCTTTTATATCTCCAATTAGAAAAGATGACTTGACATCCATTTGATAGACTTTAAATTGTTTATGACAAGCATAGGCAAGAAACATTCTAATAGCTTCTAATCTTGCTATAGGCGCAAATGTTTCATCAAAGTCCAGTCCTTCTATTTGAGCATATCCTTTGCAGACCAATCTAGCCTTATTTCTTACAATATTTCCTTGCTCATTCATCTTATTTTTGTAGACCCATTTGGATCCTATTACATTTTTATTTGCTGGCCTAGGAACGAGTTCCCAAGTGTCATTCTTTTCAATCTGGTCCAGTTCCTCATTCATTGATTTTAACCAATTTACATCTTCACTGGCTTCATTGAAGTTCTTCGGTTCCACCATGGATATGAAGTCCATATGTGATTGCTCGGTGTCTTTGGTTATCCTTCTCCTGGTTTTTACACCTTTGTCTTTCTCACCAATTATCTGACTTTCAGGATGATTCTTTTGAGTAATTCTGGAGGAAGGATTTGATGATGATTGTTGTCCTGACTCTTCTTACCTAGGTGTATCTTCTCCATCTAATTCTTGGACATGTTCATCTTCAGTTTCAGCTGTTTCCTCTGTAGTAGAATCAATATTGCTCACCTCTCTTACTGGAACTCCTTCATCAACCTTTAAATCAATGCAATCAACTAATTTATGCAATATTTTATTAAAGCATCTACATCCTTTATTATTGGTAGCATATCCTAAGAAGATGCCTTCATGATCCCTGTCATCATACTTGCCAAGGTTTTCATTATTATTCTTTATGTAGCACTTACTCCCAAAGACTTTGAAGTGTTTGATTGAAGCAGGTCTTCCACACCACAATTCATAAGGTGTCTTGTCACTATGTGGTCTGAGGTGGGCTTTGTTAAGAATATGGACTATTGTGTGTATTTCTTCTACCCAGTAAGTTTGACCAATGTTCTTCTCATTCATCATTGACCTAGCCATTTGCTGAACTGTTCTATTTTTCCTCTCAACTACTTCATTTTGTTGTGGAGTTCCTGGGATTGTGTATTCTCTCTTGATCCCATGTTTGTCACAAAATTCATTGAAATCACTTGACATAAATTCTCCTCCTCTATATGATCTTACTTCCTTTAACCTCTTGCTTGTTTGGTTCTTAGTTAAAGCGTTAAATATTTTAAATTTCTCAAATGCTTCAACTTTTTCTTTGAGAAAAGCAACCGAAGTAAGTCTAGAGTAATCATCAATGATCAACATAAAGTAGTTTTCCTTCCCTATTCCTTCCTATCTTGATGGTCCACATAAATCCATATGAACTAATTGGAGTGGTTTCTCTGTTGAAGCATAGCTCTTGGATTTAAACTGTGTTCTGGTTAGCTTTCCTACTTGGCAGGGTTTACACTCAGAGTCTTGTGGCTTTGATATTCTTGAAAGATCTTTACTGCCTCAAGATTTTTGAGCTTGATTAAGTGGTCAAAGTTTAGATGTCCAAGTCTCCTATGCCATAGCCAACTTTCATCATGTTTTCTTAGATGGCACTCTTCTTTATATTCTTTCAGCACATATACATTATTTTATGTCCTTATGCCTTTAGCAACACTTGACCTGAATTTACAGATTTTATCTTACAATCCTTGGAAGTGAACGACACTTCACATCCTCTGTCACACATTTGACTTACACTGAGCAAATTATGTTTCAGCCCATCTACAAGCAAAACATCCTGGGATTTTCCTTTACCATTACTCAAACTCACCATCCCTTTACACTTGATTTTACCTGGTTCATCATTTCTAAAGGTTACATTTCCTGTTTTTCTTTTACTTATAGACATAAACTTATCCTTGTCTCCAGTGATGTGCTTGGAACATCCACTGTCTATATACCAGGGGTCATTTTGTTTTCGATCTGAAAGTACTAGACCACATTTTTCACTGTCTTTCGTTTTCCATGTGTTGGCATTTCTAGCTAAAGGATTTATCCTTGGATCTGTCTTGTACTTCTTCAGATGGAAGTTTGCAACTTTGTGGCTGAAGTTATGAAAGTTATAACATTCGAGCTCATTGTTCAGTAGGTCAAAGTGATGGGTGCTACATTGTCTATTCATTGGCTACTTGGTTCTATGTTGTAAATATTGTTTATTTCTTGACCTCCTCAGTTGCATGTCTCTAAACTTAGTTTGACAATTTACAATCTTACGACCAAAATTAGAACAGTAAAAAAAATAGCCATCGAAGAAATTTTGGTACCTGAAAGATGGCCTTCTTCTTGGCATTTGTTGCTCCATCTTCTGATCTCTTTGTTTTTTATCAGGGATCATCTTGTCTTTATTATATTTTGGTGAAAGAGTACTCTCATGATCTGATTGTCTGCTGACTTGGAACTTGATCATCTTTATTGGCTCTTTGCTTTCTGGCTATTTTCTGCTTGAGCCATTTACATAACCTAAACTATTATTAAACAAAGGAGATCTCTGTTTTCTCAGAATGTCGTTAAGTTCTGTTGTGGCTTTAATTCTTGGAAGATTTTGGAGATACAATGTTTTATACTTCTCCATCTCTTTTCTAGTTTTTACTACCTCTTCTTCCAATGCTTCACATCTTGCCTTCTTTTATGATAGCTGCTGTTTCAGAATGTCCTCTATTTTCTTTGCCTCTTCTAATTCCACTTTTAGCAGGGAAAAGTATTCATCATGTCCTTTATTGTCTTTCTCGAACTGTATCAACAATTGTTTTTTCTTTTTCTTCTTAGATTTGAGTCTAGCAATTTCTTCTAGATCACTGATGAGTTCTCCTTCCAAGTCAACCACAACTTCTTCATCGTCAACATCAATTCATGTGCATTTATTATCATAATCCTCTTTGGCCATAAGCATAAATTCATTAGTCTTATCTTCACATGAAGAGTCACTATCTATGTCTTCTGAAGAGTCATCATTGTTTACACATAGAATTTTCTTTTTACCAAATCTCTTGGGTTTGTACTTATTTTCACCTTCAGAATTCTGATCTCATTTCTTGTGTGGACACTTAGATGCAAAGTGACCTATATTTCCATAGTTAAAACATTTGAAGGGAAATTTGCCTTGGTACTTTCTTGATCCTTTCTTCAGTCTTTTCACAAATTCTGCTTCAATTTCATCAGGCTCATAATCCTCATTATTATATTCTATAAATGATGCTTCTCTAGAGGTGGGTTTATCTTTAACTATCCTGATTTCATAGGCAGTTAGAGTTCCTAGGAGTTGGTCAATAGACAAATATTTTAGATCATTAAGTTCTTCTATAGAAGAGACCTTTGGGTTGAACCTATCTGGCAGAGATATCAAAATTTTATGAACTAAAGAGACATCCTCAATTTTTTCACCAAGTCCTATCATTGCATTTACTTGTTCTTCAACTCTCAGAAAGTACTTCCCAACAGTTTCATCCTCTTTCATCTTTAGATGTTCAAACTGTAATCTATAGGTTTGAAGCTTGGCATCCTTTACTTTCTCATTACCTTCATAACTGTATATAGGGGCTTCCGCAGTTAATCCTGAAAATAATATCTAATACCTTCATAACTACCGACGAGTTTGTCCCACATTTCTTTGGCATATTCTAAGTGCATAACTTTTACAAATTTCGTTTTTGCAAGCCCACTCAGAATAGCATTCATAGCCTTAGTGTTGAAGCTGAATTCTAGCTTGTCATCCTTAGAAGCTAGTACAACTAGTTTTACATAACCAATTTCTACCACATCCCAGACATCTGCACCTAGGGCCATTATGTAGGTTCTCATCCTAACTTTCCAGAAGGTGAAGTTTTTTTCATTGAACAAGGGGGCCTTATTGGTTGAAGTTCCTTCATGGCTAGTCATGTTTAAGCTCTAGGATCTACCCTTAGATAAAAGGAACCAATTCTGATACCAATTGTTGGAGAACTGAGAGGGGGGGTGAATCAGTTGTTACTGTGCTTAAACAATTGTGCCCATTTTAAACTCTTTACATAACACTCAATGATGATCACAATAAAGCATGGAAGTAAGCAATAGAATATTCAACATCAATCACACACATGAAATATAAAAAGACAAATATTTCCCGAGGAAACCCATAAAGGGAAAAACCTCTTCTTCTTGATATGATGAGTAATATTTATTTTCTATACATTATCATTCTTATGAGCTCCAACTCTTCTTGAGGCTACAACCTCTGTTTACAAGCAACAACTTTTTGAGAGCACCAACTCTTTGGTTTCTCTAGCACCCACTAGAAGGAAGCACCAACTCCCTGAGTGTTTCGACACCAACTAGATGGAAGCACCAACTTCCAGTCACACAGGCACCAACCTGTATAACAGAGAACAATAGTTCTCCCTTTACCACACTACCACCCTGGTTTTTTTGGCTGCAACCAGATGGAAGCTACAACTCCCTTCGTTCAAGCACCCACTTGAAACTATGAGGACGCCCGTCCTCCCTACCACCTCCCTACCACCTTGAAATATAAATCTTTTCTTTTCTTGAATTTATCACAGTGATATAACATTTATCTATGGCTTACCAGTCTCATCACTGTTCTGCTACACTGCTTTGCTCTGCCTGCATCAATGTCTCTCTGCTCGCCTCTCGTGTGCCTTTTGTTCTTCTTCATTTTATGCTCTGTGCACCATCTCTCTTCTATGCACTATGCCTCTGCATGCTCTTCACTGCGTCATTGTTCTTCCCTACAAGATGTTCACTGCATCTCTTCCTCACAAAATCATAGCTAACCAACATAATCACCTCACTTTTATGTTCTGCATCTCTTTCTCACGTTGAGTCCTCTGCCTGATCATCATGGCAACTCTTCATCCTCTTTGGTGGTTCATTCCATGTGTTCATCATCAGTTGTCATTATCTTGAGATTCTTCGGCTTCTTTGGCAGTTACAGTATTCGACACATTTCCATCTGTCAATTGTCTGAAGGATGAATCTTCACTTCAATGGAAGTTACCTTGAGACTCTTCATCTCCTCTGGTGATCACACTCAAGCTTGTTGAATTCTCTGGCGGATACAATCACTCCATTTATGGTAGTTACAATCAGTCCTTTAAGACAGTTATAGAGAGAAATTCTGTGCGCTCATTCCTTTGGATCCTTTTCCCTTCCTGAGAAAAAACTTCGCAGCAGGCGCTAGATTTTCTTGCTAACCCCCTTCCTTCACGTGATCATTGGTGGTGATGATACACTTAGGCTTATCGAGCGCTTATCAATTCAACGGTCACGATTCAGTCTCCTGAAATGGACGACTGTCGTAACTTTGACACTTTGCCTTTTGGGTCTTCGTGACTTCCAACCTTTCAAATCTCTTGAATACAATATCACCGAATAGATCAGAAGGTTCACATTTATATTTCTGAACTAGATCAATGGTTATATTTGATCCTTACATCTATCCTTCATTGCTTAATCCGACTGCCAGGACTTAATCAAGCAATGAGATGGATGGCCACCTTTTACTCCGCGACTTCGTCTATTATTCTTATGCTATCCTTCCACTATTTTTGATCAATGGTTGATAGTACACTCGACATCAGATCGACGATTGAGATCTCCTTCGAGTCTTCGGACTTTAGATATTTGGAGTCTCAACTATTTCTTTCCTCCGTACGTCAATCTTCTGCAGCTGATAGGCCTCTAACGTGTGTCCCTCTCAAATTAACTGTTGAGATCTCCTCGGGTCTCTAAACTTTGGAGATTTCAAATCTCAACCCGTTCTTTCCTCTAGAGTAATCACTTGCTGAGTCAGTCATCAGACGATGGAGACCGCTTGCTGTCGGTTAATTTTTTTACTTACACTATCCTTCCACTATAGTAGATCAACGGATGAGATTGCTCCCGAAGTGATCTTCAGATCGGACGTCTCGTTTCCACTTTAGGTCTTTGGGAGAGTACTGGTGGTAAAACTCTCGGAGTGACATAACTCTTGCATCACTTGATGACGTTTCACGAGCCAAGAAGCTTCCACGTGTCACTCAGATTCATGATTTCCACGTTCTTGAAATGATGATTTCAACTTGACACTTGTTGTTCTTCGACTATGCCACGTGTCCTTACTGATGTAGAATGCTGACGTGATCTGCTGATGTGGTCTTCTGACGTGGTCTGTTGACGAACAACACCGATCCAACAGTCCTCGTATGTCCTCCAAATCCGATGGTTCTAATTCATTTTGGATTTTCAGGCTTCGGGTTTTTCCAATTTCAAACTTTACGGAGTATAACCTCCTCGTATCTTTAAACCTGAACTAAATGCTGTTCATCGATCAAGATATTAGATCGACGACTTGACCTGTCAACATTGTGACTTTGCTAGCTTATCCTGTCCTTCCACTTGAAAGTGATCCGACAGCTGACGAGAATTCGCATAATCGAATTCTCAAACGTTTTCCTCGCTTATCCTGTCCTTCCACTCAAAAGTGATCCAATGGTTGTAAAGTTTCTTAAAATAGATCCACGATCAAGAATGATTCCATGACCATAATCTACGAATGTTTTAACTCATCACCCAACTCCGCAATGGGAAGATGTGGACTATTGGTGAGTTAACCACAATCGTTGATATTTGAATCTATAAGACCAGACGGTCCTAACTAATTGTGGGATGGGAACAAGCGCGATGTTTAATTCCCCTTTCAATCTCCATAATTCATCCCTGTCGTAGATTTGACAATTGCGCATCCGACAAACATGATTTAATTTGACTTAAACTCATTGTTTGTTGGATCAACCACAGTCGTAGATATTTGAAGCTATGAGATCTGACGATCTAGACAAATTGTGGGATTGTAATTGGTGAGTAGTTTAATTCAGCTTTCTCTACCCACAATTCATCCCTACTGTTGATCTGGCTTGCAGATCCGACGGTCTTGATTTGATTTGAGTTTTATCGTGCCTGTTATCACTCCTAGAAACCCTTTGTGGTTGTAGACCAAAGGTGCTTGGTAACTTCAAATCAAAATGTTTTTTGTGTTTTGTGTATATGGATCAATGGGATAACTCAATTACAATATGATATATAGACAGTCAAGATGGCAATCAAATGAACCCGTGATCTCAAGGATTAATATCAGTTGGTAGATTAAAGTGGGTGAAGAACAAATTGCTTATAAACCAGTACACAATGTAGGGTCTAATAAACAATGGAGAAACTATTTACCAAGTTATGAGCCAATCAATGAGATAATAGTCATCTATGGCTAAACAACTCGAATAAAAGTACATAAAGAAGGTGGAAAAACTGACGTCAATAGAGAGAGAAACCTGTGATTTGTATTAGCATAAAAAAGGTCTGTTTACAATATGGCATTTCTGTATCCAAAATCGAACCTCTAGTTCATCTCATATCTTCAACTTTATAGCTTTACAATACAGTTTTTAGATCCTAAAAGAATGGATCAGATATGCTAAAGATAGAAAGTCAAAACTGATTTACAAAAGATAAGGAATGATCCTCAAAATGAGGTCAATTCCACACTTCATGATCTTCAGATGATGTAGAATCCTTGTGCAGTGAAGATAACCCTTCTAAGGCTGTTTGATGACTCTTAAGAAAGCTGAAATTCGAATTTGCTAATTTTGGAAAAAAACCCTGATTTACTACCTCCAAAATAGGTGCCAAAACAACTTGAATACTTCCTCTAACGCTTTTACATCAAAAGTGGATCTTAGATATGACTCTATAATTCAACATCTATCCATTAAAAGAGTTTTCAAGAGATTCGGATTAGTAAAACTTCGATCTGGGCAAAATTTCACCAAATTTGGCCATCTCAGGTTTCACCAGCTAATTTGCCTTACTATCTACTAGTTAGCTGGTAAAAGCTCTGCTTTTCACCAGCTAACTGGTTATAATTTCGCCTTTTGCGCGGGTGAAAGTTCTGTCTTGGTCAAAAATAGAATAGAAACTTAACCTTTAACATGTTTATTCCCGAGCTATTTATGAAGAGATCCATAATGATTGCCACCTGTTTCATTAACTGTCCATTGTCTTCCATAATGATTGCATGTCCATTTAACCCCTCGTTCAAGAATATCTTACGTGTGTGAATAGATGTCAGCAAGAGCAACTCCCAGCCATCAGTAAACTTCCTCATGGAATGAGATTGAACATCTGCCTCTTGTAAACCAGTGGAAGAAAGCGAGAATTTTACAATGGCTGTGCCTTGATAACCATCTCTTGATTTCCAATACCCCCAATCAACGATATTTTCTTTTTCCAGTGAATGCATGGTGAATAATAACTAGTGGTGGCCATAAAATAAGATCTTGATTTTTTTCCATTTCTTCAGGTTCTGAGAATGACTGGTATGATTCTTCATGATCTGGTGAAGAGGCATAGCTCCATCCCAATAGGACACATAATGCTTTTTATAGTCCCAAGTGTTCTGATTGTAGCATAGGATTTGGGGCATTGTATGCATGCATAACAAGGCTGTGAGTATCCATAAAATACTTGGATTAACTCATGATTTTCTGGACTGTCGATTTATTGAATGCAACATATCCAAATCCTGCAACAACAATCTGACATATGCAAGATTTTCTGCCTTCCGATGCGTGATTTCTTTTTCTAAAAAGCTACTTCCTCATGGCCTTTCTCACATACGACCTGGTGCTTGTATTTATTTAAAGATCACAATTGAAAGTCGATCTGGTAGCATAATCCTATGTTCATACATGACTTGTTTTGCTTGTGCACATCAACCAATTAACATTTTATTATCCTCTAAGAATTTGTATGTTGGAACCTCAAGGTTGTAAGATGAAAGACCCTTCCTAATTCGGCTAGATATGTCATAATGAGATCCATGAAAAGGACAAAACCAACCTCCATAATCTCCAGCATTGGGTAAAGGAACACAACCAGGGTGGGTACAAACACCAACTACAACAAGCCACTGAATAGGAGAAGAATGCATCTGTAATGTACACTGATATCTGGTCATGATAAGGATATGGCACCTCCAGAGGGTTGACAACTCTGTCCTCTATAATTTTTTTAATGTTGCAGTCAGGAAATTTGCTTCATTTTGGGTCAAACTGCTAATGAAATCCCAACACTATAATAGTAATACCCTAGCAACACCTGAATAATGCATTCTGTAACATTGGCATCTGCGATCTCAAATGGGAAAACTCGGCCTTGTATGACATCTAGCTCCTCGTGGCTCGATCTTCATGCAACCTACATTTCGTAAACACTTGTAATTTGACTGGTTAAGCTCAAATCTCAAAACCCTTCGATTCCCTGAAACTTGGCGTTAGTACTTAGCTTGTTTGGTTTGTATTGAGAATTGTTGTGTCATGTGGATTCGATGCTTGCACCCGGCTTGTCGACCTGGCATGTGCCTCTGCGTGATAATAATGGCTTGTTGTTCATCCTCTTGATATGTAAAAGAGAACTTATCGATCCTTGATATTGAAAAGATTATATCTCATGACTTGGCACTTAGTCTACCATGTGGAACAACTCCACATCAACACCAGACCAAAAATATGTCCAAATGGTTGGTATCGAGCTCGACAATGTGTCGGGCTTTGAGATTTCAATGTGATATTAACCTTAGACTTAGCATGAGGGTTAGGCTTGTGGTTTGACCTTATGTGTCGACTTATAACATAAACTCATGGCTTAACTTATGGAATTTGGTCTATGTACTAGCCTTAGGTGCTTTAACACACACCATTTCTTATAATAATAACAATAGTAAATCTAAAAAAGGCATAAGACTAGGTTCTAAGCAATACTAACAAGGTTTTTTTTTATTTTTTTAAAAATGCAGGTGAGAAGAGAAAGGCCATAGAGTTTCTGGACAAAAACAATCAATAGGAGCTTGTTGAACACTATGGAGGTTAAGATATTGGCAAAGAAACTGAAGAAAACGCTAAATCATTTGAAGAGTGATGGAAATACTCATCAAAATACCAATGCATTTTTGATCGCTAACAGCGCCATCTCTTCTGAGATTTAATCTCCAGTCGCTTCTGTACTGCACTTTCCTTTCTGAGCTATGATGTCTACTTGCTATTCGCTCCTCCTCCCGAGCTTACGCTTCCTTCTACTCCACCTTTTGTTCTTGCCATCAATGACAAGCGCACTCTTTCTTGCAAAACATGCCAACAAGTAGAATATGGATGAGAGGGTTGGGAATCTTATTTTGCTTGTTATTGTGAAGATGTTGCTTATTTGGATGCTTGTATTTTATCTTTCTATTAGGCCACCAAGGATTTGTCAGTTGTACCTGTAATGCAGATCACTCCAAGATGCAAGAGCTTATATTGCTCTCTAATAGAAAAATCACAAAAATATTTAAGAGAGGGCGGTTTGTAAGCAAACCCTAGAGATTCTCTAGTGGAGTGAAAAGTAGATACAAAAACAAAATATGCACTACCAAGCTTAGGAATAATAACATGTATACCTCGATCATCCTTCATTTTTATTTTATAGTTTTCAAGTAAAAGTCTAAGTGTTTTGAACTTAGATAGATAATCTTAAGTGCAATAGAAATCATTGGGATTTAACGAAATTAATTGATTTTCAAGTTGGTGGTCTCAAATCTCATTGTGTTTACCAAATATGATTGCCATTTTTTCCCAAGCTTCATCTGGGCCATCAATTCCTTGAAGGTGAAACCATAAATAACTATATATGAACATTCCAATTAATTCATGTGCTTTGTCATTTTTATCATCCCATTTGTCTTTATTCACTACATTAGTGGGGGGAATTTATTTTCCCAAGGTAATATGGTAAAGTCTTTTACTTCATAGTACATCCTCTATACAATATTTCCATGAGAAGTAGTTTGTACTGGTAAGAAAAAGTTTACTTAGACTAGCCATATTAAAATATGTAGGAAATATGGTTTCAAAAGCAAAAATTGATTGTTTGGATGAAAAGATCTCGAAAAAATAGGTAGTTTTAAAAAATGAACTGAAAATGGACTTCAGATGTCAAAGTTATGCACTTTTTAAGAAAGGCATAACATGTAACCAAAGTTCCACGTGGTAAGTAGATATTGGACCACATGGTGACATATGCACAATGAGGTTGCCGAGTGAAAAACAAACTTTCCTTTCCTTCTCTAAGGTTTCCTATAAGTTCACTTTCACAAATAAGTTACTTTTGAAGTGACTCACTTTTATAAAACAAGTGATAATCACTTTTACAATGAAGTTACTTTATAAATTAAAGTTGAATGCATAAAATAACTTAAACAAATATTAAAGTTAGTGATTATTTTTTATAATTTAAGTGAAATACACTTTACAATAAAGTTATGTGATAACTTAAAGTTTAAGTGAAATACTTTTTTATAAAATAGATTGACTTGAATTCAAGACCTTTTATTTATTAAATTAACTTTCAACCAAGTGAGATAATGCAAAGTATATAACAATTGATATGAAAGAAGATGTTTTTTTAACTCTTTGCCTCAAAGTATATGCTTACCCTCCAAAAACATTGTTTTTGCCTTCAAACAAATTTAACATGGATGTGCACAAAACAAACAAAATTTCGAAGAAGAAAAAAGATCCAAAAGCTAACAAGAATGGGATTAGATCTAGTTAACTTGCTTAGAAAATGAATGTTTTCTCTTTGTTTCTRATTTGTCGAGATAACATAAAGTGCAGAGTAAAAAACATATGCATAAAAGAAAACACTTTCAACTCTATTTTTGATTTGTCAAGATTGGAAAAGAGCATATCCACACTAGAAAGGGTACGAAACCGAGAATATAAACCGAAAAAYTGAAATATTAACACAATATTAAAAAATAATTAAAAGGTGTAATGAAACTTTATACCTCAAAGTCTTACAAAAATTATTGTATCTTGGGAAAATGAAAACCTTTTCGAGTGAAATGAAAAGTGTTTCTAATATAAAGCAATGCTCAAGATGTAATGGAATAGCCTAGTTAGCCCATAAATGCATAGAAATTGTAGAACCTATAAATGTTTTGATGCATGTGGTGACACAAGTTTAGAAGATTGATCAACAACATGAGTGAGTCTTTATATGGGTTCTGAAACCATGTTCGACAACACAATATATTTCCACATAGGTTGAACACCTTACTGACACAATCTAATCAAATAACAATACATTAGTGTATTACGTGGTTAAAAATCTCAGAGAGGGAGACAATCCATGACCCTAGACAATGCGACCACTCGAGGCAATATATTGATGCAAAATAAAATAATTTACATAAGAGTTTCTCACAATCAATCTTTGGCAAATTATCCTCCATGCTCTTTAAATAGAGATTATGGACTAAGCAAGTATTTAGTGATAAATCAATATAGTCATTAGTATATAGGAGAATATTAACTATCAGATCACTTTATGTCTAGAACATATTGTGACCATCATATTACATAACTACAAATGCATACTAAGGAAACACACTAAAGACACACACTTTACCTAAAGACACATTAGAAAAAAGTTGATCTTAACTAACTCCTAAGTGTCTAAATATCATAATAGGATTGTGTTCTAAGAGACATATTGATTTTGCATTGATGAATTATGATTGTATATTTTCCAATTACTATAAGGTTTTGATCCTATTTGATTTGAGAATGTTCAACCCTTGATACAAGGCCAATGCTTTTGATTGATTATTGGTAGGTTCACCTAACCCCTAGGTGAAGTTTAGTTCACAATTTCCTTTAAGATTAAAGATAAACACCCCCCTCAGGGAGATTTCCACCCTAGGGCATACATGTGTTATTATTGATGATCCATTTATGTCTAATTAATATTTGATTTATGTAATATTATTGCTTGTATGGGACATATGCATACTAGCTATATATGAACACATTTGCATTATTGAGAATGATGACTAATTGCAAATGAATTGGATAAGGCATGTCTAATTATTGATATTATTGAGTGTTGTCGGTTCATAATGAATGTCTTTATTATTAATATTATTGAGAGTTGTTTGTTACGAATGAATGTATTCATTCTTACTATTGATATTTATTAGTTTATTACTTATTAATTGGTGTGCTAATATATATTATATTACATTATTGATTGCATGTGTGCGATTGTCTATCTTTATTCCCATGTTTGGTTATGGAATAAGTGAAGTGAGATTATAAGAAAAGAACGTCCTGCTTGCTATACAATTATTTTCCACCTGATCACATGATGGGAATCATCTAGAGGTTAGCAGTTTGAAACACTGAATTATACCACTTTTTCCCTAAGTATACAATACTTTTTTTTTTTTTTTTCTGGTCGCTAGTTGTCCCTTTATAGCCTGTGACCAAAAAGTGTTGGTCACTACTTGTATTCTTTCAAAGGGAGACTGGTCACTCTCTGCAAGCATGCAGGGAGCGACCTGGTCTGTTACTCCCTATTTATGATTAGTTTCCATGAGATGAGATTAAACCTCAATTTTTTCGTGGTTCGACCTCAAGAAGCTAGTTATCTTGGGAATCTGGATCCTATCTACACTAACCTTTGATCTTATCTCTATTATCCTATATATTGAGGGTCTCTCATGGGAAAAAGGGGAGAGAAAGGAGAAAGCAAACTTATTCTGGTAGTTTGATTACAAAGCTTGGGCAAGGAACTCGGGAAAGGTTTGCATCAACTTCCTTGATTGTAAGTTGTAAACCATTTGTCCATTAATAGACGATGTACATTATTTTCCTCCTTACTTGATTGTATGTAATTGTTATAATCTCCATAGAGAATTGATATTCTTATGTTATGTCACTATATCTATTATCCATTTATACATGATTCATTTGAGATTGTGAAAGGTTTCTTTGCATCTCTATGTGTGTAGATCCGTGTTGGCAAGAGAAAAGAGCATCTTCAAGAGAGATAATAATGAAGGAGCATGCATGACAGCCGTCAGATCACCGTGTAAACATTTCATTCCATCAACTCGTAGATTCTTTTCGTGTATAAATTAGATCTAGGAAAATATTCTGCTCGCATCTCTATTATGTCTTAGGTCTAGGAAGAGCCCAAGGGAGGTAACTCCTACAGGGTTCATTTACCCTACAACACTCCTCTTCTTCCATGAAATATTATTTGGTTCTATTCCCTCTGAGAAAACAATGGAGGATTACTCATGGTAATTTTGTTTCCTACATGAGGTATCACATACACACAGTTTGCTAGTTCTTACCTTGAGAGTTCACGGGCTCATTGTTTTGAGACCCTTTGGTATGGGATGCTAGGGAAACCAAAATAGTTTCCAATATCTAGGAAGTTAGTTGGGATATTGGTTGGTAGGATCCTTCAGGACTAACTATACATTTAGAACAAATTTTCTTGAAGGGTGGGTGTATGTAGTGCCCACACTTTATTTACTGACTAAAATGAGTTTAAACATGATAATATATTTTATTTCAATTCAACCACTTATGTCAAGAGATTGAGTGAACCAGGTAAACTTATGAAAAATATGAACTCCTTTGATGATGTGATATTTATGGACATGTGCTAAGCAACAAAAGGTCACACCTAAACAATGCCATTATTTTTTCCCAAGAAAAAAAATATTTATACTTGATATATCTAGTGAGAAATCAAAGTATACAATGACTAAGCCTCTAGGATCTCAGTGTTCAAGACTCTAACAATCACTATCCTATCAAAATACTACACAAGTGTTGACAAGACATAGACATAATACATTATTCCAGAGAGAAATATCTCCACAATATCATATGCATATTATATTCCTCCAATGGTTTCATAATAAACAACAAAGACAAGGTCATGAAGACCAAACAAAAACTATTTTCCATAAAAAAATTAGAGCCATAGAGCCCCAAAGAAATGAAGTCGAGTTTTCAGATAGGGGATTAACACCCCTAAATTGTTGTGACAATAAAGAGCCTTCCTGTAATGAGAGTAATCCTTTTGAAATGGAATTGGATTTTATGTTGAACTCCCTGTAGATGTGGGAAAAGGTGATGAGATAAAAAGTATATTTTACCTCCAATTTTTTTTATTAATAGACCACAAGGATAGGTTAATAATCTAGCATTTATTATTTTCCTAGTTAATAAGCAGCTTGAAGTCACCCATCACTTGGAGCTTCCTAATCCATTTGTCTGTAACTATTTTAAGAAGTAACCACATGGCAATAAGTTCAACTCTATTCTTTGTTCTAGTACCTACTCCATATTTTAAATAAATAAAATGCATGGAAGAAAAATAAAGAACCACCACAACTCACATTTACTTGGGGTTCCTTGATAGGCACCATCAAAGAAACCCTAAACAAAAGAAGAATCTATCATAGGAGGTATTAAATTTCTTGGATATTTTGA
>ML813575.1:37240-58182 GCA_009831015.1 Picea engelmannii | reverse complement strand
CTTGCATACCAGCTCCTTCTTTCCTTTCACAACATAACCTTCTGGTTGCTTCATAAAGATTTCTTCTTCCAGATCCACATGCAGGAATGCTGTCTTCACATCCATCTGTTCTATTTCAAAATCAAATGCAGCAACAATAGATAACAGAAGTCTTATAGAGGTTAACTTGGCAACAGGAGAAAAAATCTCACCAAAATCAATTCCCTCAACCTTGTACAATATCTACTGCAAATTGATATTCAGAAAAGAACAGAAAATATACAATGGCAAATACAAACATTACACAAAGATTTTTCACCTGGAAACCCAAACCAGGAAAAACCAACATATATTATATTCATACATTGTGTTACATTGTTTACAATACAATATACATATAGGAGTCAGCGGCATCCAAAACCCTAACCCAATGACCTAGATTAGTCCAAAACCCTAATTCCTTAATCGTAAATAGAAAACCATCGACAAAAAACCATGTGCTGAAAAAACCACCTAAATATCATGTGGTCCCGGAAATATGTCGTCCCGGTGCGAAAATGTTTTTTGGGGATGCTGCCCCGAACCCCCGCGCGGGGGGCTCCACCCCCATGCACCCCCCGAGGGGGGGCCTAGCGCCCCCCCCCTCCAACCCCCCTGCGCGCTCGGCGTAGACGCTCAAACACTACTACTCGTGCAAAGAATATAACACATACTCAACAGTTCTAAATGCGAAATCAACACACACATGACATTCAAGCTTATGCAATGGTCCATGCTAATTAAAAACATAAATACAACTACATAAATGTGCATAGTGGAAAGTAAACACATTCAACAACATAACTGAAGATTTTCATGCATCAATCTACTCACAACATGCAACAGTAACCTAAAATATCTCAGCGTAAAATGCACAACATATATACCATCAATTAACATAAATGAACATAGAAAATAAGAACACTTATCTTATGAAATAAGCAACGAGATGTAGAGGAAGAACATTATTCCAAACCATAGACTTTTTGTTCCAGTTCTCAACAACAAGTCACCCTCGATCTAGGGCTATGAATCCACAAGAGATGGTAGTCCCTAAGGCTAGCTAAAGTGCCCTTTCAACAATTAATCCCCACAACTAATTCCAGTCCACCAACTCTCTTCCCCACAACCTACACAACCCATGCATGGGATCCCCCTTTTAGAATGTGAATGGATGTGCTCGTTTAACCATAGAAAATATCACTATTGTAACCCAACCATAGGCCGAAGCCACTCCTGAGCACCTTAACCTTGACAAAGAATCATTCCAGAAGAAAACCCTAGGCTAGCTAGCCAAACAAAGGGTGGCACACCTTTCTCCAAGGATAACACACCAAACAAGAGCTGATCATATAGTCCAAACCATAACCAAGAGATAGTCCAAGCCAAAATGAAATTTGCTAGTTGCAACAGCTACAATGACAACTCTCCTCCAAACTCGCGCACAAACTGGCCAATTGTAGTGCGCACAAGTGCTGCTTCTGCAGTTCTGAGAATGCCTGCCAAAATGAAGATTGGCCTCTTGTATTTATAATAAAATTGGCAAACTACCTGGGCTGACTACTCATTCTGGGTGCTTATTTACTTAGTATATAATATTTCCTTTAGCCGACTTCTTCTCTTGGAGGCTAATAACCTAATACAAGTTATCCTCTTGAGCTGACTTGTCTTCAAGAGTTATTATCCAACTGATTAGGGTTTCTTCTTGCTTCCCAAAATATTCTATTCTCGTCAGGTTTACACATGGAGGTAAATACCTCCTGCAGCTACCATAATATCAACACTCCCTCCTAGCTAGGGAGGTATTGAAGGTAATGGTCTTGAGAAAAAACATGCCATTCACCTGATAGCATCAACATAGTCATATAGACTATCTCATAATTAGATCATGAGCACCATCATCACTATCAATGTCATCAACTACAACATCTCTTGAAACCATACTCCATCTGAGTAATTAGACATGATGCTGGATAAGTCACTCACTCCATAGAGTGACACAAGAACCATTATTCTAATCCAGACATATTTCCTAGAAGAATAAATGTCCTGTACCATTTTCCATCTGGGAAATCTCTGTCCATTGATCATCCATCTAGTTGATAATCATTTCCAACATTGTTGATAGTCTTCAAGGCAATCAAAACAATATCATTTAATACAACACAACTGTGTCTATCCATAATAGTACACAACTGCAATCCAGTGGTACACTACCACACCAAGTAGCACCCAAATACTTGATCTGTGACGTATAGTCACAATCAATGGAACACATCCACTACAATAGCATACATCTACTTTCTAGAGACATATAGTCTCCACAACAATCATCTAATATCAACTTGCACAGAAAACATTGCTATGATATAAACTGAATCATCTGGGCCATTCTTCCACTCACATCTATGAGATCTGGAAGAGCATCTGCCCTCAGAAGGTCAATCATCAATGGTGAGATATATGGACTATTCTTCTCAACCAAGGAAGAATAACTGTCCCCATTTCTGAGCCTGGACCATTCACCTATTTGGGCCATTCCTTTGGTACTAAACAAAGTGAAACCTAGAGAGAATGAGTTTTCCCTAGGGAATGCATGCCCCTGATTGTTAAACTTGGACCATTCATCTATCTGGGCCATTCCTCCAGCACTAAACAAAGTGCAACCTAGAGAGAATGAATCTTCCCTAGGGAATGACTGTCCGGACCATTTCCTGAGGAAATGACTATCCTGCACCAACCTCCAAAACAAACCATTCTTCGAAACTGCTCACAACTATGAGCTTTGAAAAAATGACTGTCTGGTGAGGCGGACCAGTCTTCTTGACCACTACTAAGAGTGACCGTCAAAAAGAGAGACTGTCCTATACCATTCCCCATGTTAACCACAATGGTAAATTGATGTCTATGGTACACCAACAATCCATCAAACCATTTTCATTACGAAAATGACTGTTCAATATGGACCATTTTCTGAACTGGAAAATGCCTGTCCATCAAAAATCTCAAACTACTTTCTGAACTGGAAAGGAACTGCTCATCCTGGACCATTTTTCGAACTGAAAAATGACTGTCCATAAGTCAATAGCACATCACTGCTCCCTCCCAACTTGGGAGTAATTTCTTCCTTTTTCAATAGGGAAGTCTTCTCCATGAGCTCCATCTTGAGTATTCAAATCTCTTTCATCTTGGATAGAGAATTTACCAAAAATGTCTGCTTATATGCTCATCTGTGGAGATATATATTGGAGAACCACTTTCTCTTTTCTAGACTTCATCACGAAGAATGTAATGCTTGATCTCAATGTACTTCGGTCTTTTTGGAACACTAGTTTTTCTCTGAAGGATTCATATAGCTCTGATCATTACAATATATCATAGTTGAATTCAACTCCTTTGTTTTCTGCTAGCTCATAACATCATGGAAAGGCTCAAACTGGAACATATCCATGTGGAACTTCTTCTTTCATCATGAGAGTTTGTCATGGATTAGCAATCCATCATCCTAGACTTCTAAGTAACCATTCTGACTTTCATCATAGAAGGTTTTCACCATGCTTCTCCTGTGCATGAGAAGCTTTTCACTATGTTGTTTGAGTCCATACAAAATCTTCTTTCATCTGCATACAAGGGTCTCTTTCTGGTATACCTCAAAGCCTTGAGGTTTCTCTACATATGTTCTTTGTTCAATTATTCTAGAGAACAGTCTTTGCATTTATCTAATGTCAATTCCAACCCATGGATATTGCGGACGATATAATGGCTCATGTAGAGGTATATCTGGTTTACTGGAACAAGCAATCAACATAGTATTCTCCCTCCATCTGGGAGAACCTCTCACAATGCTTACATTCATGAGTCTTCCATACATTGTTCTTCATCTCAGCTTTCATTTCCTCTGCTTGATTGCTTTTAGTGAGTTCAGATCAAGCTGGTAGTCTTGTGATCCTCGATACAATGACTGGTCGTTCTGACTTTTCTTTCTCTCTTGGAATCTTCATGTTCTTCCTCATGTTTCTCTTTAGCTCTTAGGTCCATGGAGTTTTCTATAGATTCCATGCTCTGAAGATTCCAACTTCTTCATTTCATCATAGGATCATGGATTTGGATGGACAACCAGGGATACTTTAAGGTTTCTTTTTGAAGAAGACTTATTCTAAAGTCAAACTAAACACGTACTGCTTTTGATGGCTGCTACCATGGATATATACTTCATCATATTCAATGGATCATAGGATTAGCTCCCTCCTAATCCTTTCTTCATGTATGAGTGCATGCTTTTCTTTTGGAAGTATATAATCAACTCCCTCCATCTAACATAATCTATGCTTCCGTCTGCATCCTTATTGCCTTCTGCATAGTGTCATAAGTCTTTCTCCATTTTCCTCTTGATTGCTGACTTCTTTTTGTCTTTACTTCTTCTAGGTTTCTTCAAGATTGATTATGATTTCGGCTTATCTTGCAACTTTTACTTATGTAATAACTTCCACATGAATTGTTTGATGTACTTCATCCTTTCATGTGTATTGTCTGACTTGTAGCCATAGTGATAGAAATCCTTATCTTGTTGTTCTTCCATAGGTATAGTTTCTCTTGGAACATATTATCTTCTAAGAAATATATATGCAAGATATGTATAGAAAACATGGTATGTACAAGAACTATGAAGAGTATTGTTACCTTGTCTTAGAAGAAGAAGTTTGTTTCATCTTGCTTAGTCTTCTTTGAAGGTTCCTTTTCTTCGGCAACTAATGCATTGTGTGTCTCCTTCCTTTTCTTTATCTCTGGACAATGATTCTTGTAGTGTCCATATTTTCGACAGTTGAAGCATTGTATTTCTGACATATCTTTCTCTTGATTTGGCTTCTTCCTTGAGCCAAACTTCCTTTTGTTCCTGAATTTCTTGAATCTTGTTGTTCTCTTTTGCACTGATCCTTGATTCTTCTTGTGCACAGCAAGTCCAAAGTTCTTCAAATGTAGGATACTCCTTCCTTGTGTTCATGCTTGTGACTAATTCATCCCATGTCTTGGGAAGACCATTGAGTACTATATTTACCAGTTCCTTCTCTGAGATGATTTCTTCAATAGCTTGTAGTTGATGTATTAACTGAGAGATCCTCACAAAGTATGATGTTATGTTGTCATCATCGATCATATTCATGTCACAGAGCTCATTCTTCAGACTCATTACTTGTATAATGTTTCTGATTGAGAAGAGGTTTGTTAGGGCATCGTACATCTTCTTAGACAAATCAATACGGGAGATGCAGGGTATCAAGTGGTATTTTATAGAATCCACTATGGTACTCATGGCATTGATTCCATTGTCCTTGAACTTCTCCATAACTGCAACATTATGCGGTTCCTTCTCTTTTCCTTCTTCAAACTCTGGTTCCATAATATTTCCTTTCATGATATCCAACACTTTATTCTTGGCAAGCATGAGATCAATCCTTGTCGTCCATGATCTAAAGTTAGAAGCCCCATCTAACTTGTTTTTTGACTTCATAGATTAAGTCATGGCTTCTTTGACTTGGTCAACCCTAGATTCGACCAAAAACTCAAACTTGACATCTTAGCTTGCTAAGAGTACCAGGAGGAGCGCTTGGCTAGGGTGCAATAGTCTATTCAGAAGTTAGGTCAATCCCTTCACTTAATGTGCCTCAACGAGAGGGTTAGGGTTTCAATAACTGCACCTGCTAGTAACCCTAGCAACAATGCTACTCCTGCTAGAAACCTTAGCGACAATTCTTCAACGAGCTTAGTATCCTAATGGCTATGCTCCCTTCTAGCGATTAGACTGAATGAGGGAGGTGTGGGCCCATAACCTGTTAGAATGTGAATGGATGTGCTCATTTAACCATAAACAATATCACTATTGTCACCCAACCATAGGCTGAAGCCACCCCCAAGCATCTTAACCTTGATAGAGAATCATTCTGAAAGCAAACCCTAGGCTAGATAGCCAAACAATGGGTGGCACACCTTTCTCCAAGGATAGCGCACCAAACAAGAGATGATAAGATAGTCCAAACCATAACCAAGATATTGTCCAAGACAAAATGAAATCTCCTAGCTGCAACAATTGCAATGACAAATCTCCTCCAAACTTGCGCACAAACTGGCCAATTGCAGTGCGCACAAGTGATGCTTTTGTAGTTCTGAGAATGCCTGCCAGAATGAAGACTAGCCTCCTATATTTATACTAAAAATGGCAAACTGCCTGGGCCGACTTCTCATTCTGGGTGCTTATTTACTTAGTATATAATATTTCCTTTAGCCGACTTCTTCTCTTGGAGGCTAATAACCTAATACACGTTATCCTCTTGAGCCGACTTGTCTTCTAGGGTTATTAGCCAACTAATTAGGGTTTCTTCTTGCTTCCGAGAATATTCTATTCTCGCCAGGCTTACACATGGAGGTAAATACCTCCCGCAACTACCATAATATCAACACCTTCACTTCTCAAAGTCCCTTAGGCCTTTCCACTCCCCTCTAGGGCTTCTAGCACAGGTTGGGCGATAAATCTCTCTGCTCAGACCTAAAAAATTATACAACCACAACAGGAGTTCGCACAAGAACAAAACACTTGCTTCTCTAAACAATTTTCAAACAAAATATTACTCATAGGCCGACAACCTCTCTTCCCATGAAATTGTAGCTCCAAACTTTTACAATACATGCCCACTGTGTCTACCTTCAAGTTTAATCTTTCAAAACTCTCTTGTTGTCCAAAAATCTCCTTATAAAAACTACTCCCCTTGCAAAAACATGAATGATTAATTCTGCCTTCTCTACCCATACAAATTTCTCTCTTTTCCCAAGACAATTGACTACTCACTCTGCCTAATTTTGATTGTACTTCAACCCCATGCTCCCCAATAACTATGGGATGTGACTTTTACACCCACCCTCTTACATGAAATCAATGATTGGCTTTGGGAACACTCAATCATAAAATTGAAGGTTCATAGTAAGGATAATTTATAAATAAAAGGGTTAGGGTTTAATATGTTGGAAATGGTATTATGTTGTTGGCATTAATGTCAAGAATATCAATATAGTATTATCATTATATTTCTTTAAGATCCTAAAGCTCAAGAGAGATAACGTAGTAGTTTGCGTAGAAGACATAGCGCGGGGTGTAGAGGAATCTTGTATAAACCTAAAGCTCATAAGAGATAACCTTCTGATTGGATAAAGACAATGCATAAATTCAAGCATTTACACAAAGCTTAGAAGGAAGGATGTTAATCGAAGCTTGGAAGAGATGACACATTTGAAGTAACACAAGAGATAGAGTTCTACGAGTGAAGAAATCCTTTTGCAAAGGATCGAGTTACAAGAGCCATTCATTCTTATTTCAGGACAATCTAGAATCATTAGATCAAGGTGAAGTCAGAGGTTAGGAAGGATTAAATATCAATAGTCAGTTCTGAATCTAATCTAGGTGTATATTGGTAGCCACCCACCTATTCCAACTGGCTCCTCTTGTCCATTTTTGTTCAACACGTTCTTCTGTAATTCTTTGTAATTGTGGGTTCTACACTTCTGGGGTTGTATGAAGCCCCAAAAATCCTCCAGGTGGTTACTAGTGGCCTCTCGCCTAATCCAATTGGCTTATTTTGTTTGTTTTCATGTCAGCACATCTTGTTGTACTTAAAGGGCCATTTTGGGGCCCAAAACATTGTTTTTTTGGCTCACCACAATCAAATTGTAGACGGAGTCAAAGTTTGATGACATAATGTGTAGTTATCTGAAAGACCTTTCCAACGGGCTATAACACGCCTAAAATGAAGGTCGTATGAAAAATTTATGACCCCAAGAAGTTGAGGTACCAACTTACCCATAGGGGCCCACACGAATTTTGGCGTTTCACCTTCCAGGGTTAGGTTTTTGGATGTCTAGGGTTTTGGAATTCATGAGTAATATAAAAAAGGCCTTTGGAGCCTCACTGCAATCATTCTTCTCATACAGATGCATGTAGCATCCACATCTCTTCTCAGAGATAACTACCACCACTGAAGCAAGTGTTTTGTTCTGCAGTTTTATAGTTTCAGACTATTTCATTTATTTAATAGAAGATATTGTTCATTGGGTATCTGTGTGATTCTTAATATCTATGTGTTTATTGTATTCAGTCTATAATCAATTCGTTCTTCTCCTAAATCTGGATCAGTGGTATTCGAGCAGTCTACTCTTCATTTATTTTTCTTCGTGCATGTCCCCGACAAGATCTGGGTACAAGAAGTTGGGACTCAAACCAATCGAGCTGTTGCAAGATCGGCTACGCCGATCCTAACAACAACCCACGGGGGATTAAAATAAATATGATGGAGTAGGATATCCTATTAAAATGTTTCTCGAGGAAGCCCTCACACGAAAAAGGAAGGAAATGATGGACAACTTTGCATAGATCCTTTGACGAATGCCCATAAGAGAAGCATCTTCATCAAGCGGCCATGCAAACCCTTCAAGGTACAAGTAAATTTTGATATTCCATTATTTCAAGGACTGACAGATGCGAATGCTGTAGATAAATGGTTGAATCTGCTCAAAGGGTATTTTTCGGTCCACAATTTTTTCGATAGGAAAAAGATTACTTTTGCACTCCTCAAGGCCGTCCCCCATGTTAAGGACTGGTGGGATACCTACTCCGAGCAAAGGGTTGTAGAAGAATCTGTAATAGTTGTGGTGGCCCCTACATGGGATTCCTTTTGAGACACCATTAAAGAATAGTACTACCTCGTTGGAATCTATGCGGACCAATATACTAGATGGACCACCCTGCGTCAAGAAAGGGACCAGAAAGTATTAGATTTCACCAATATTTTCCATACCCTGCGCACCAAATTGGGTATCAAAGACTCTGAGCGTAATCTGGTGCTCAAATACCATGACTATTTGCATAGATACATTCAAACATAAATGGAGTTTCTGGACATCGCCTCATTGGGCACGACTTATAGATACATTGTCAAGATCAAGCATAAATTTAAGTAGAAGTGGTGAGAGTTTGGATCTGCAAACTCCTCACAGATGAAGCAAGGCAAAGGTGGCCCCAACCCACACAACAAGGGACCGAGCCTAGACGTCCTCTCTCAGGAAAAACGATCCACGCCACAAAACAATAAGGGCAATGAGAAGACAAAGAAGGAAATGTGAAAATGGTGTGAGTACCATAAAATCCCTTGGCACAACACTGAAGAATTCCGGTCCAAGAAGTCACTCGTGGCTGAGATGAAGGCTTCTGATTCGAAAGCCGATTATGATTCCGAATAAATCACGAATGAGGGAAGCAGATTATCTATGCTGAACCCAATGACACTGTTGCTACCACCAAAATCCATCCAAGCGAAACATAAGAACTAGAGGAAGGGGAACACCTCTTTCATTCACAGATGTGGGTAAAGGGGGCTCCGCTTCATTTCATTATTGATAGTGGCAGTCAAAAGAACTTGATTTCAGCAGAGGTCATCAAGTGACTAGACCTGCCAATGACACCTCACCCATAACCCTACACCATTGATTGGATTTTCTGAGGAAGAGATCTTCGTGTTAGCCAACAATGTCCTCTACCCTACGACATCAACCCTTTCAAAGATGAGGTATTGTGTAATATTGCTCCCCTTGAAGTTTGTGATGTTCTTTTAGGACAATCATTTTTGTGGAAGTGTCATGTTGTGTATGAGTCTAGACCCTGCAATGTTATTATTAATTTGGGTAGACAATTGTACATGATACAAGAGGTAGCACCGCCTACCGCTATTTCTTTGATCTCTGCTAAGAAATGCAGTAAGGTCATTTCACAGACCGGGAAGTTCATCTTCTTTGTGATCCGTGCTCATAGTAAGCAGAAGGTCTCTGCCACATCCGTGGCCTCTACAAAGAGCCTCTCTTTGCAGCATAATCAAGTGGATAGGATTGTGGAAGAATATAGAGACATAGTCTCCTCACCCACCAGGGTACCGATGAACTGGAAAGTCAAGCATCCAATTGATCTGACCCCCGGTGCACCTCTACCTAATGGACCAGTCTATCATTGCTCACTGATGGAAAATGATGAAATCAAGAGTTATATCCAAGAGATTCTTGAAAGGGGGAAAATCATACCCAACTCCTCCCCTTGCAGAATCCTGATTGTACTGGTGTAGAAGAAGGACGAGACTTGGATACTCTGCATTGACTACAGAGTCTTAAACAAAATCACAGTCAAGAACCAATACCCAATTCCTAGGATTGAGGATCTTCTTGACCAAATCAAGGGGGAAAAGTTCTTAAAAATATTGACCTAAAGTTTGGCTACCACCAGGTTCCCATCAAACCAAATGATGTATGGAAGACAAACTTCAAATCTAGAAAAGGTCTCTTCAAATGGTTGGTCATGCCCTTTGTCTTAACAAATGCACCAACCACTTTCATGAGGTTGATGGATGATGTATTGCGACCCTTCACCAACTCCTTTGTGGTTGTATATTTGGATGACATCCTCATCTTCAACATAACTTGGGAAGAGCACATGCGACATATTCAACATGTTTTGAGCACTTTGTGGCAAAACAAGCTATATGCCAACTTGGAAAAATGCTCTTTTGGCATGTACATGGTCCAATACTTGGGCTACATTGTTGATGAGCATGGGGTACATGTTGATCCAGCGAAGATCGAATTCATCCATGACTGGCCATCCCCGACCACACTAATTGAGCTTCAAATATTCTTGGGACTAGCCAACTTCTACCGATGGTTTGTGTTGGGATTCTCCCATATTTCATGGGCCCTCAGCCAGGTGACCAAGGGGGATGGCAAGGAAAAGTTAATGTGGGGGAAGGAACAACAACGAGCATTCAATGATCTGAAGAATCACTTGTGCTCATCTCCAGTAATCTCCTTTCCCGATTTGCAACAATCGTTTGAGATTGAGACTGATGCATCTGACTATGCTGTAGGCACAATTCTCACTCAACACGACCATCCGATGTCATACCATAGTGAGACACTCTTAGATACTGTCTGGAAATAACCCACATATGACAAGGAAATATATTCCATTGTACAAGCATGTCGTCAATGTAAACATCACATTGTAGGAAAGGAGACGATCATCCATATTGATCACAAGCCTCTGCAGTTCATACAAACACAGGGGAAATTGACGAACGACTGCCATCAGAAGTGGTCCACCTACCTGCAACAATTCCATCTCAACATAAAGTATAATACAAGGATCTCAAATCGTGTCATTGACCGCCTCAGTTGATCCCCTGTGGCTGCACTCACCACTGTGCTCCATTGTTGTGGACATGAGGCATATGAGTGGCCCCAACTTTATCAAGAATATCCAGACTTTGCCACCACCTATCAACTCTTCGGTATAGATGCAACTTTCATTGATTTTTAATTTAGGACAAAATATTATGCCATTTGGGCCATCTCTGTGTTCCTACAAGAGAGCATGCAAAGCTAATATGGGAAGCCCACTACAGTCGGATAACATGACATTTTGGAGTGGAGAAAACTATGGCCATTATTCAGAAACATTTTTATTGGCCAAAACTTTGACAGGACGTCGAAAAGTATATCAGATATTGTACTGCCTGTGCCATTGCCAAGCCAACCATTAAGAAGCAAGGCTTATACACCCCTCTTCCTACTCCCTAGAAGCCTTGGGAATCCGTCTCAATGGATTACATGTCTGGCCTTCCATCCACCAAGCAAGGAAATGACTGCATATTTGTGGTCGTTGATCAATTTTCGAAGATGGCCATTCTCATAGCCTGCAAGAAGAATATCACGATGACATATACTGCCAAGCTCTTCTTCGAACAAGTGTGAGTCCATTTTGGGATACCACAGACCATCATCTCTGACTAAGATAGTAGGTTCCTCAACACATTTTGGTCAAGTCTCTGATCACTGTTGGACACCAAGCTCACTAAATCCACTTCTTTCCACTCCCAAACAAACGAAAAAATAGAGGTTGTTAATCGGATGATTGTGCACATCTCGTGCATGTAAAACTCTAAGCATCCACGTACATGGGATGAGAGTCTCCCCTATGTTCAACACAATTACAACATGGCTCTCCATAGCTCCATCGACCATAGCCCATTTCAAGTGGGGTTGGGATTCCAACCCTTGGGTCCCATGGATGTTGTACTACCTCTTTCCGCCACATAGACATACTCTTCCCACGTTCAGTCTAAGACCGAAAAATCCACCAAATTCATTGAGAAGATTCAAAACATCCACCAACAGGTCCATGAGATTTTGCAGAAATCCAATGCTAAGTACAAGAAGCGCCATGATCAACACAGGGTACAGCACCAGTTTCAGGTTGGCGACAAAGTCTGGTTACATTTGCGGAAGGAGCGCCCCATGGGGGCCCATCGAAAGCTTCGCCCACTTCTCTATGGGCCTTACACTATCACCAAGGCTGTGGGTAGCAATGATTTTGAGCTCAACACTCCACCCTTCCTTGACCTACATCCACTGTTCAATGTGGACCTCCTTCGACTATATTTTCCACCATTATTGGACACCTCAGAGATCACAGAACAACTGAAACCAACAGAGCTCAACCCTGACTGCATGGAATAAGCATCCATTGATCAGATAGTGGAAACACAGGTCAAGGGCACTCACTAATAGAGGATCTAGATTTATCAGGTTGTCAAGGCGAGGAAACTCCTACACCAAGGAAAGTGGCTCACCTGGGGCCAAATCCAGCAGAAGTTTCCTCACTTGATGGGGGAACTCAATGCAATGGAGACCATTGCTTCCTAAGGGGGTAGGATTGAAACAGGTGGATATTGGTGGCCACCCACCTATTCCAACTGGCTCCTCTTGTCCGTTTTTGTTCAACATGTTCTTCTGTACTTCTTTGTAATTGTGGGTTCTACACTTCTGGGGTTGTTTGGAGCCCCACACATCATCCAAGTGGATACCGGTGTCATCTCGCCTAATCCAACTGGATTATTTTGTATGTTTTCATGTCAGCACATCTTGTTGTACTTCCAGGGCCATTTTGGGGCCCTAAACATTGTTTTTTGGCTCACCACAGTCAAACTGTAGATAGAGTTAGAGTTTGATGACAAAATGTGTAGTTATTTGAAAGACCTTTCCAATGGGCTATCACGTGCCTAAAACGGAGGTCATATGCAAAAGTTACGACCCCGGGGAGTTGAGGTACCAACTTATCCATAGCAGCCCATATGACTTTTGGCGTTTCAACTTCTAGGGTTAGGTTTTTTGATGTCTAGGGTTTTGATATTCATGAGTAATATCAAAGAGGCCTCTGGAGCCTCATTGTAATCATTCTTCTTAGATGTATGTGTGTAGTAGCCACATCTCTTCTCAGAGATAACTACCACCATTCGAGCAAGTGTTTCAGTTCTGTAGTTTTATAGTTTCAGCCTATTTCATTTATTTAATAGAAGATATTGTTCACTGGATATCTGTGTTATTATTCATATCTTTGTGTTTATTGTATTCATTCTGTAATCAGTTCGTTCCGCTCCTAAATCTGGATCAGAAGCATGAGCTTCATATGGTTTCCCAGTCATTGGATCGAGATTCAATTTGGAATGGAAATGTAGAGCCATCAGATTTCGTGGAGGAAATTCAAGTGAGCTCTCAACTGTTAGATCAATTAAGGATCTATCCTGATTGTCATATAGAACCAAGTGGAAGGATAGGATAAGAAGACCCCATAAGATACAAAGTCTTGAAACCCCTGAAGTCTCGAAGTGAATAAGGTCCATCATATTTGGGAAATGCATGGTGACCGTTGGATGAGGATAGGCAAGTCCAATGGTGGTCAACTATGGTGTTGACCACTTTGACGAAAAGGAGTCTGAAACATGTAAGTTTACCTGAAGGCCAAAGCCTCGAAGTCGCGAAATATCGTCGACCATCAGATCAGAGGAAGAGAAGGGAAATCCCGTCAACCGTTGATCTAAATGTTGAACCATTAGGAAAGAAGGTGGTCTGACCAATCCGGAAAAAAAGGGTCTAAAATAGGTAAGTTTACTCGAAGGCCGAAGCCCCGAAGTCTCGAACTCCCATCGACCGTAAGATCAGAGGAAGAATAAGAAATCCTATCAAACCGTTGATATTATGAGCATTCAAAAGAAGAAGGTGGTCAACTTCGGGCTTGACCTATTATGATGATAAACAACTCAGATAAACCAAGAACTTCCGAACCCCAGAGTTTTGAAATAAACAAAGGCCATAGGATCAAGACTGTTGAAAATCTACGGTGGTAGATCTATTCGACACTTCGGTGATAATCGAAGGATGGTATAAAAATTCCAAAACTCCTGAAGCCACGAAGTACCGAAGACACAAAGTAAGACATGTGACATAAGACAAATACGACACATGGCCCAATCGACCAATGACAAGTGTCAAGGTATAATTGGCACATTAGCTATATGAAAGTCACATATCAAGGTGACAGATGGTAGCCACTCAACTAGTGCCACATCAACAGTGATGTCAACAAGCTAAGTCACTATGGGAGTACATCCTTCGGGGATATCCAACTTATCCTACCAGCAAAACTACCCGAAATGTCGAAAGCCGAAGTCACGAATAACCAAATATATGGAGAGCGAGAGCTCCTTTGTGCCTAAGTCTACGGTCCCAAATCTTGGACATATGAAGGTTATCAAGTAGGGAGTGTTGATACACCCTTCTATGGAATTTTCTCTAGAAGAGTTGGAAGACTGCAAAGGCTTGAGTCTCGAAACATCGAAGTCTCGAAATGAACGAGAACTGTCCATCTCAAACGTGCAAATAAAACATGACCGTCAATCTTGATAAGTGATTAATCACTCATTTGGATTAACGCTTAGTCACCACCTATGGTCATATGGAATAAAGGTCCTGAAAGTGCATCTATATGAATTTAACATGCAAAGGAATAATTTTTGCTATGTCAGGAAGAAACTTTGAACCAAACATGATTTGGATTTTGTCGTGATTGATATTAAGTGATCAAATACATCCAATGCATTGGAAAGCTAATCAAAAATTTCATATGATATGTTGGAGAACTGGGGACGCAACAAAAGCTTAAGAATAAAAATAAAAGGCATGGGATCGAATTAAAAGAAATCGATCCATACCTGTGATCGATTTATGAAAAATCCCTCTTACTAAATTGAAAAGCTTTCATACTAATGCATGAATAAAAATAGAGGTAGATATTAATTTTAAATTAAAAGACAAATGCTTAATTTAAATGAAGAGGTGCAATGGTCCAAACAAAGGGACATAATGCTTCAACACTCACACCAGTAGGAAGACTATATAAGCAAGAAATAATGGTGAAGAAGAAGTGTCTCTGTAGTCAAGATCAGAAGATCAAAATAGAAGCATAGTCCAAGAAGAAGAATCGATTATACTTATGCAGTGAGAGTGGAAGGGAGGAGAAAGGAAGGATTCATATCCTTTACTAAATAATGGAGTTGGTGCTTCATAGGGTTGGTTCCCTAAAGACAAGGGAGTTGGTGCATCCTTGGGTTGGTGCCCTAAAGACAAGGGAATTGGTGCTTCCTAGGGTTGGTGCTCTAAAGACAAGGGAGTTGGTTCCCTAAAAACAAGGGAGTTAGTACTTCCTAGTGTTGGTTCCCTGAAGAAGGGGATTTGTGTCTCCTAGAGTTGGTGCCCTGAAGAAGGGGTTTTTTGTCTCCTAGAGTTGGTTCTCTAATGAGGATTGGCGTCCTTCACTATTATTTATAAAACCTTGTAATTCATGTTAATTATATTTATAGAATTGATTTTAAATACAAGTCCATTGTTGATCTATTGTAGTGATTAATAAAATAACAAAGTAATTGATAATTGTTTAAAAAAGGGTAATACTGATTCAACCCCCCCCCGCCTCTCATTATTTCCAACAATTGGTATTAGAGCGAGTTCTTTGAACACAGTCTAATAACTGGAAGGTAGATCTTGAAAGAAATGGATCATCAAGAGGGAATGTATTTCAACAAAGCACCATTGTTTAATGGAGGTGGTTATGCTTTATGGAAAATAAGAATGAAAAGTTACCTGTTGGCTCTTGGTTTTGATGTCCTACAATCTATTGTAGATGCATACACTGTACTAGCTAATCCACCCACAGATACTGTAGGAAAGAAGATCTGCAATGACAACTCAAGAGCAGTTAATTCCATTCTAAGAGGATTGAAAAATTCTATATGTGTGAAGGTTATGCATTGTAATTTAGCTAAGGAAATCTGGGACAAATCAGAGGTTGTATATGAAGGAGACAACAAAGTCAAGGAATCCAAACTACAAACATATAGAATTCAGTTTGAAAATTTGAAGATGAAAGAAGAAGAGAACATTGCTGAATACTTTCATAGGGTAGATGAGGTAGTTAATTCAATCAAAGTATCAAGAGAAGAACTTACCGATAAAAATATTGTACAAAATATCTTAAGGTCATTACTTATGAGATATGATGCCAAGATTTCCACAATTTAAGATAGACCAGAACTTGACAAACTCACAGTAGATCAACTTCATGGATTTTTTACAGCATATGAGATGAGAACATGGAACGAAAAACCATCAAAAGAAGAAACAACCTTTAAAGCATATAAAGAAAAGAAGAAACATGAGCATATGTCTAATGAAGATAAATCAAACATATCATATGTAGAAGAGGCCAACTTTATAAAAAAACTCCATAAATGATTTGGAAAATATAAAGGTAAGTTACCCTTCAAATGTTTCAAATGTGGCATAATCAGACTCTTTGCTAACAAATGTCCCTATCCAAAATATGAGGATAGTGAAGATGAAAAATCCCACAACCAGAAAGACCAATACAAGAAGAAATTTTATAAAAAAAATAAAATCTTCTACTCCAAAGAAGACATCAACTCTTCAGACATGGGTGGAGATGAAGATTCAGAGCTTCTATTTATGGGAATGAACACTCAAAATAACAATATAGATAATGAAGAAAAATTTGAAAGTGAAGGTGTAGTATATCTAGAAGCAAAACTGATTAGTGCTTTGGAGGAACTAAGAAAGTCTAAAAAGAAGAACAAGCTACTTAGGGTACAACTTCAAGAATTTGAAGAATCACATCAATCAAGAGAAATAGATGCATCAAGAACCATCAAAGAGTCAGAGAAAATCATCGATGATTTGAAGTCCTAGCTCCTGGAAGCTAAAATCATTGAAGAAGTCATTTTAAAACAACTCAATGATAGAAAACAAGTATGTGAGAAACTAGAAGTTGAGATTGAGAACTTGAGAAAGAAAAGAAGGGATCAAAATTTGAAAATAGTTCAAAGATCTTGGATGAAATTATCGGTAGTTAGAGGTCACCAAATAACAAGACTGTTTTGCGATACACCCAAGACTCTGTTAGAACCATGATTTTCATAGCTAAGGTTATAGGTTTGTAAACAATTTGCAAAGTCATGCCTGTTAGCACCAATATTTTTTTTAGTGCATGACATCATCCAACATCTCCAAGGGTCGGTTTCAAAAGGAAGCTTTATCATTTCTTATTTTCATTTCCATTTGCAACTGTGCGCTGAAAAATTGACTGTGCGATGAAAAATCAACTGCGTGCTGGGTAAAAGCATGAAGTTGGGTAACACTTTCGTGACAATCGGGTCTCCAAAATTTTTAGTGGCAATTTTTCAGTTGAAACAATGTTGTTAGAAATTTTTTCGACCGAAACCTTTTTTGGCCGAAAATTTGCACGTCAAATTTAACGGCACCCTCGAAATTCGTGTACAATGTTTTTCCGATGAATTATTTTCCCGTGGTAGGCATATTTTGGCCGAAAGACTTTTCAGCCAAAACGTTTATTTTTAACAGATTCTGTTAAAAACTAAGTTTCGACCGAAATAATATTTCGGCCAAAAACCTGAAAATGGGAATGTTTACAGGAAACTGCAAATTCTCTACATCTTACTTCATCTTTGGAGGTAGAGAACTCCTACAAATACTAAGAATTTAGTTTCAAAATGGATACCAACATTTTTAAAATTGAATTTACTTTCATTGGGTATAACTTGTTTTCATTTTCATTGTTTTTGTCTAATTTTATTTAATTTTATAAAAAAATCACTGCATAATAGTTTTAGATGAGATTATGATTCGGTGAAATGAAAAATCCATATCTTTAAAAATGCACCGTGGAAAATTATGAAAAATTTATATTCATAATCCTTAAACTGTTATCTTAAAAAGGGTAGTTTTAGATTTTACTTTTAAGTAAAAATTAAGATAGATACAAGGTGTAGAAAAACATGTGTTTAAAATCTACGACGTTTTCATCTTGGTCAACTTCAAATAATTCTAGAAATTATAATATTCATCCGTTAGATTCAAAATTATAGTCATAATAAAATAGAGTCTCTGTAGATTGTTGTAGTATACTTCATTTCTTAAAAACATAAGTTTAATAGCAGATACATTGTTGTGGAAAAAAATAACTCATTATCATTCCTTTCATGTTTAAGGAATATACTGTTAAACAATTGTCAAATTGACATATCAAATCTTGATAATTTTTTTTTGAAAAATAGTCATTGGAAAGATAACAAAATTCTTCACAAGTTTTGTTTTTATTGTAAAATGAAATTCTAAATAAAAAAAATACTTTTGTATGCCGGAAGTTGAAGAACTTGTGAAAATACAACTTTTTTTGCCATAAAACAAGCAAAAGTGTTACCCATCTTCATGATTTTACCTTGCTGCAAACTTCACTGTGCGCTGCAAAATTCACTGCGCACTGCAAACTCAACTGCGTGCTGCAAACTCACCTATGCGCTGCAAACTCAACTTGTACACATAAAAATCGTATTTTCATCATAAATTTTAAATACAGATATGGGTTCTTTTGAAATTTTTTGTGGAGATAAATCATAATATCATTGATTTTCTGGCCAAATATCAGCCTGACCCAGTTCGTTGTTTGGAGAAAAGTTGAAATAATTAGCTACATGAAAGTTTGCAATGAATCCTGAAATTGCGATGCAAACTCTAATAGTATGATACATCCGAGCTGTAGGAGGGCTTCCACCTATCTAAGGAGGTTCAAATGGGTTCTCAGAGATCAGTTAGACACCAAGGGACACATGTACCTAAAATTCAACTCCACTAAATTTCCATGCAATGAGCTGGTTGCATTTATTCTAAAAGACAATTTTCTAGGAATCAAGGAATTAGTTGGATTTTCTATTTGCCACATATATCTAAGGAATAGAATCCAAGACATGGAGTAGGTTTTGACCTCCTAGATATATTATTGATATAATTTTATATTTAATGAATGAGAGGACTCTAAATAGAAGGGGGGGGACTCTTTTTGGGAAAAGAGGACTATGGTACTGTTGATCAAGACTTGTTTATTCCTTTGAAGTTAATGCAAAAGTTTCCTCTTTCTGAAATTTGAGATTCATCACGGTGTTTATGTTCAGTATGTGTTTATTGTATATCATTTCTATGATTATGTTTTTCTGATAACATTGTCTGAGAGTAAGTGGTAGGATTTCATCCATGTTTGATGCTCCTTTCACACTGATGATGTTTGTTATGTGTTAATGGTTACTTTTACATAATTCATCTTCATTTGATGCTCCGTTTAGTAATTAATCTTGGTGTCCTTTCATCTAAAGTTGCACTGGAGATTCATCCACTGATTGATGCCTATAGTGTAGTGGGATTTCTTCTCCTGTCCATATCTCATTTCATATCATTTATTTTCTGAGCATAACACCTATTTTCCCTCAAATCTACAGGAAGAAACCAACCACCTGTTG
Source organism: Picea engelmannii (assembly GCA_009831015.1). Classification (NCBI taxonomy): domain Eukaryota; kingdom Viridiplantae; phylum Streptophyta; class Pinopsida; order Pinales; family Pinaceae; genus Picea; species Picea engelmannii. The sequence goes on along the minus strand of ML813575.1, from coordinate 38,362 downwards.
ATTGTAAAAACAATGAAATTCAGACCTTGACTCCATTTCCAAATGGTACCTTTTCCTTGTTTGTCCTACCAACCCCTTAAAAACAAAAACAAAAACAAAATCTATCTTATATCAAAATATGACCTCTGTGTGCTTATTGATGAATCCTATGAGTTATTACCAGTCATTAGACATATGAGAGAGCCCTCTCTAGTTGTATAGGTCATAATACAATCTAAAGTTGGTTGAAAATGTTACCTTGGGGTTTCTTTGATACAACCCAAAGAAATTTCCAAGTGTTAACAGACTCAACTTCTACATCACAAGGATCTGTCAAAAGACCAATCAGTTATGCAATTGCTCTTAAAGGATTCTTAAGAAGAGAATATAATAATGCAAAGATGATATCATTGAAAACTGTTCCAGAAAAAAGAAGAAGTCAACACTCCCTACTAAAGTAAAATATGACAAGAATAATATAATCACCTGAAGGAATCCCTTGAATAATTATCTATTTATTAGATATTGTTACTCTTGCAATAATTTTGGACATAAGGCAATGCACTACAAAGTTTATGGACAATACAATCATAGAAATGTCCAAAGATATAAGAACAATAAGTACAATACAAAGAAGAGAAACTATAACTCATTTTCTCCTTTGAAAAACTTCAATATTGAATGCCAAAAATGCAACAATTATGGTCATAAGGCCGATGAATGTAGATTGCCAAAATATTCCATGAAGACAAGTATCTCCAGCATTAAGGAAAATTATAAGAAGATATGGAGAAGAAAATATAAAGTACAAAGGAAGAAAAATGATTGCACCTAAAATTGATAAAATTGACAATAGGAGTATGATGGATGACGTGTCTGATAAAGTATATGAAAATTAGATTTATTCATATAAAGTAGATCAATCTCAAGACAAGAAAAATCCTAAATAAAAATCTGACACAATTATAGAACTTGATAATGTCATGCAAGTAGATTATCCATTATCCAACAAATGGAAAATGTGAAAAGAAAATTCTCAAAACAAGGATAAAGAAGCTTCTGGTGCACAAAACAACGATGATGATATTGAACCTTCAATAGGAGACCAACCAAAAGAATTAAGTGATGATGATCTTGGAAATT
>ML813575.1:10544-28026 GCA_009831015.1 Picea engelmannii | reverse complement strand
AAAGGCCACAAATGGGGCACTGTGGGTAAGAGTAAACACAATTACTATCCATTGTATTCATTCTTTTGGTACAAAGCCTATGTACATAATTTTCTTAAACATTTTTTCACTTTGTCATAAATCTTGTTCAATCATTCAATACCAATCCCAATTTAATTTTGAACTCAATAGATTCCAAGTAGATGTAATGAAATACTTTGTAGATTTCATTCAAAGTTGGATCATAAAAAACAATTCTCTCCATTCCACATTGCTCACACAAGCAATGGATTTTAGTGTGTGATGATCATCCATGATAGAAAGTTATTAACGTGATGATCATCTCCAATGCAAACTATTATTCTCATCTAAATTAGTGATTTTTAGCTCCATATTGAATTTTATCAGTGACATAAAAAAATGTCTTTAAATGTAAGAATGGCCTTGAATTTCCTCCTAATCCAATAATTCTTAAAAGATTCTCTTTATATTAAAATTAAAACATTAAATTTTTTATTTAAACCTTTTGAAAACTCCCTAAAAACCTTGAGTATCATTTAACTAAGATTACTTTTAACTAGAATTGATTTTATTATAAGCAAAATTTTCAATAAAGTTAATTTTAGAGTAAACAAAGCATCCCACAACCTCTTCTACCAAGACCTCTCACACCTATAAACTTGTGGTAAACTATTTGTAAACTTTATTGAAATGTGTGATTTCTATTGAAGATATTTTTTTATTGTATATTCATAAATAATTTCTAAAGAGGTAATCATCATATTCCTTTAGGTGTAGTCTAATGTTTTATATTTTAATTTTTTTCCATGATTTTCATGGGAATTTAGCAATGTCTACTCAATGAAAATTTTCCAGTGTTCAATGTGGATCTCCTTCGGCCATATTTTCCACCATTATTGGACGCCTCAGAGATCACAGAACAAATGAAACCAACATAGCTTAACCCTGACTGTATGGAAAAAGAATCCACTGATCAGATAGTGGAAACATAGGTCAAGGGCACTCACCAGCAGAGGATCCAGCTTTATCGGGTTGTCAAGGTAGGGAAACTCTTACACCAAGGAAAGTGGCTCACCCAGGGTGAAATCCAGCAGAAGTTTCCTCACCTGATGGGGGAACTCAATGCAATGGAGACCATTGCTTCCTAAGGGGGGATAATTGATACAGGTGGATATTGGTGGCCACCCACCTATTCCAACTGGCTCCTCTTGTCCATTTTTTTCAGCACATTCTTATGTACTTCTTTGTAATTGTGGGTTCTACACTTCTGGGGTTGTTTAGAGCCCCACACATCCTCTAGGTGGATACTGGTGGCCTCTCACCTAATCCAACTGGCTTATTTTGTATGTTTTCATGTCATCACATCTTGTTGTACTTCCAGGGCCTGTTGACCGCCCATTTAGCACCGGTGATCAATTCATGTGACATGTAGAGATGCATCATCGGACGCCATGTTGTCGAAGACTTTTGGTCCTACAGGGCAGTGTTTGGCCCTAGCACTTATTTTTGTAATTGGAATTCCCACACCCCTGTGTGGGTTAATAATGTAATAGGTCTACATGAGTCATGTCTAGGTCAGTTACCTTGGGATCGGTTCACTGGGAGAGTTCCTTTCACCGAGGGTTTTTTATCCTTAGGTTATCAGTTGGGCTTTTCAGCCTTACTGATTTCCCTTGAGTTTTTCCCTCACACTTGCAGTAAGTCCTCCAAAGTGGTGAACGACATTCTAGTGGGCATATGTTTTGGTAACTATTATAGGGAATCATTGTAAATGACCATGCAATACATCTTAGAAAGTTTTGCAGAATTCCGTCGAGTCTAGGTTAGTTTTTTTAATTAATTAATTTTTAATTAAATTTCCCTAAGTTTGGAGGTTTAATTATTTAATTAATTAATTATTTTTGAGTAATAATTGTAAAAACTGGATCCTTGGAATTTTGATAGGGGTATTTGTGTTCAAAATAAATGGAATAGCACCCCCTACATCCATGGACCAAGTTTCAGCTCAGTCGAACAACCTTAGCCATGGGTTTGTCCACCCGGAGTGTCGTCAGTCTAAAACAACAATTTTAATTGCTAAAGTCCAAATATGGCAAAAATGTAAAATTTGTAATAATGAGTTTAAGGATGTGAAATGGTGGAATAAAGGTTAGAGAGAGCCTCCCTAAGCATAACATAACCCTCCCAACCTTTTCCAACCTATTCTAACCCCTTACCCACCTTCTACACTCAAAAGTCACGCCCCCCTAGGGGGATTGACGTTTTTCCTTGGTGGAGGTTGTTGTGACTTATTTGGGGTCCCCTCTCATGATTTATTACTCCCTTTAACCCCCACATCACCTCCTAGAGTGATCCCACTCCCTTTTTCTCATTAATCCCCCTCCATTCATTCATTTTCACCCTTTTTTTGCCCCCTCCAAGAGGAGTTACACCCCCCTCTTCTAGAAACTCCACAAATGATTTTTTTAAAATTATTTGAGACCTCTCACTTTCTTTGACATCAATACCAAGGCCTCCCACACCTCTTTTATTGATCCCAACACCTCCTACATTTTTTTACACCCTAGATCTAGCTTTCAAACCCTAGATGGTGCGCCCTAGCCTTGAGATCTACTCATTTACTTGGTGGTGGACACTTGGCTTAGATCCAAGAGAGGTAGGTTTTCCTCTCCAAGTATAAATATATCTCATTTCTCACTCCCAACTCACCATATCTTGAGCTATTGTTATGCTACTTGATTTCCAACTCTCTCTCTCTCTAGTCATTCATTCCATTTCATTTCCATTCCATGCTCTAGGGTTTTGGAGTATTTTCTCTCCAAAACCACTTTTCTTGAGTAATGCAAATATTGGAGAAACTTTGGAGGACAACAAGAAGACTAAGGCATATGCTTCTTTTTCTTATGCATGGGAGGTAACTTTGTATTGATGTTTTTAGATGCTTGCAACACTAGATCTTAGGTAAAGTGTTATCTAAGTAGATCTAATAGGGCGTATTCTTATTGGGTTTATATATTTTGATGTGTTAGATTAAATATAAGTGTCATTTAGTTTCAATACATCAACATACTGTCTATTGTATGCATGTTGTTTGAAGAGATCTTGCAGGTTTATCTCTAGGGTTTCATTGGGAACTCCTTCAAGGAGAAGGGTCACTTGAAGCTCTCACATACTCCATTTCTCTAACCCCATTTTCTCTTCTTCTATTATTGCTATTCACTCATTCCATTTTCAGCTATCATATGATTGTTTAAGTAGGTCAAAATTTTATCAAATATAATATCTTTTATTGTGGAAAGTTCTTGCCCTAAAAAGGCAAGGGTTTCCTTAACTTCTTTTGGTTGTGTGTAGCCATTCTAGTAAGCAAAGCTTGCTGATTTTGAAGGTATATCAGATCTGGTTGAGGGATTTTGGCTGCCCAAAAGAGACACACACAACACTTCAAGACCCTTTTGTGGATTTGGTAGCTATATCTCAACCCCCCTTTCATTTTCAAGCATTCTAGTATGTTTTTCCTCCTTTTTTGCTTGTTTGTTGAAGCTCATACTGGAGGAGGAGAAGTGGTACAACCTCCTCCCACATGGAAGCTTTGGGATAGGTAGGACATGGGATAGATCTAAATTTTCCCATTTTTTGAGTCTCTCTTAGCTTGGCCGTGAGGTTTTGAAGGTGAGGGGCACCTTCCCAACCTAGGCCGTGGGGTTTTCTTGCTTGTTTAGTAGCTTAGATTGTAGCTTAGTCTTTCTTTCTTGCTCTTCCTTTGTGGTTTGCCCTAATTGCTAAAATCTTAAAGAACTTAACCTAACTAAGAAAATCTAATCTAATCACCTACCTAGTTGGGAGAGGAATACCCCAAATGGGTAATGCTACATGTTAATACTTGATGATGTGATGTGATGTAATCTATGGTTTAACATGTTTTAAATGCTTATGTTCTAGATCTATATCATTATCTTAAGCCTATTGGGCAACACACCTAAATAATCTAACTAGATATTGCTTAGTTTTATTTCAAGCTTCTTATATCTCTTTCCTATGCACATGGTTTAAATCTTAATGCTTCAAATATCTTAAGTGCTTAACAAGTAATTGGTTCTTTCTGTATATTGTTTATATCTATTGGAAGCCATCTACTTGGGCTTGAATGTTGAATGGTTAAGTAGGCAAACACTTTAAATTTTCTTTTATCTCTTTAAGGCAAGTTGTTCTTGCCATAGATCTCTTGTTCATAGCAAACTATTGTTGTGCATGTGATGGTATCTTTACTTTTTCAGCCATCTCTTTATTTTCTTTACATGTGTTGATATACACAATTGTTTAAGCTTAAGACAAAACACTAATAAAGCTAATAACAGTTTCAGCCATATCACTAAATTGCACCTAAAAAGTGCTTTAAAATCTCCTAAACACTCTAATAACCACCTAAAAGTCTACCTAATCAACTTATATACTTAATAGACTACTTTAGGGTACCTTAGACCACCATATTCACCATCTAAAATGGGGCTTGAGGAAAACAACGAAGGCTAGTGGCAGGGGACTGCCCCGTGGTGCACCAGGTGTGTGTCCTCTCTAGGAAGTACTCTTGTTTTGGGCTGACTGGTTCTGCTGGGGTTGGCCTCGTTTCCTTACTATCTTGAGCGTCCAACAATTATTTGGCAATAGGAGGAGGAGGCTTTGGTGAAAGCTTTAATAAAATTTGATAAATCTTAAGAAAAGCTTAATAATTAAACCCTAGACCAAACCTAATAGAATACTTGGGGGTTTAATAATTAAGAGTGTGGATCATATTCAATAATCTTCATAACAGTTGTGCTTAACTCTTCTAAATCTTTAGAATTTGTTGATGATCTAATGTGTTGATGATGATCTCATATATGTGTTGATATGTTTTTGATGCTTTAGTCTTTTATATCCTGCACACATAAGAAGCTAAATGTGGTTAGTTTTCTTTGTATCATTTGTATCCTAGCATTCTTTATTGTAAGTAATTGTACATGATATTATTCATTGATTTAATTGATTCCATTGTAAACTTGTAAATAATTTGTAATCTTTTGTAAAGAAACACCCTTGAACATAGTTGACCCCTTGCCCAATTTCTAGGCACCAATCTTAGTTGACCTAGGGAAAAGGCTTGTTTTTCATGCTAAACCTTGCATCTTGCATGGTTTCCTTAGCATCTTAGGGTTAGAATCCCCTCTAACCTTAACAAATTAAAATTAACTCCTAGAACCTAACTCTAACACATCTAGTAACTAAGGTCTACCCCCTTTGGCTTCCCTAGGAGTAAGCCTAGATGGAAGAGGTTCCGGTCAAAGTGACAACGTGGGCTGTGAACCTAGGCATTGTGCCTCCAAGGACACACTAAGTGAGCTGGACTTAGCTCACGCTTGCAAGTGTGTATAAGGACGACAACATGGCCATTTTGGGGCCCTAAACATTATTTTTTGGCTCACCATAGTCAAACTGTAGATAGAGTTAGAGTTTGACGATGAAATGTGTAGCTCTTTGAAATACCTTTCCATGGGCTATCACACGCCTAAAACAGAGTTCCTATGCAAAATTTACGACCATGGGGAGTTGAGGTACCAACTTATCCATAGCAGCCCACATGACTTTTGGCGTTTCACCTTCTAGGGTTAGGTTTTTGGATGTCTTGGGTTTTTACATTCATAAGTAATATCAAAGAGGCCTCTGGAGCCTCATTGTAATCATTCTTCTTAGATGGATGCATGTAACAACCACATCTCTTCTCAGATATAACTACCACCATTCGAGCAAGTGTTTCAGTTCTACAGTTTTACAGTTTCAACCTATTTCATTTATTTAATAGAAGATATTGTTCACTGGATATCCATGTTATTATTCATATCTCTGTGTTTATTGTATTCAGTCTATAATCAGTACGTTCCATTCCTAAATCTGGATCATAATCATGAGCTTCATATGGTTTCCCAGCCGTTGGATCAAGATTCGATTTGGAATGGAAATTTAGGGCCATCATATTTCATGGAGGAAATTCAAGTGAGCTCTCAACCATTAGATCAGTTCAGGATCTATCCTGATCGTCAGATAGAACCAAGTGGAAGGAAAGGATAAGAATACCCCATAAGATACAAAGTCTTGAAACCCCCGAAGTCTTGAAGTGAACAAGGGCCATCATATCTGGGAAATGCATGGTGACCGTTGGATGAGGATAGGTGGGTCCAATGGTGGTCAACTCCGACACTGACCACTTCGACAAAAAGGAGTCTGAAACATGTAAGTTTACCTGAAGGCCAAAGCCTCAAAGTTGTGAAATATTGTCAACTGTTGGATCAGAGGAAGATAAGGGAAATCATGTCAACTGTTGATCTAAATGTTGAACCGTTAGGAAAGAAGGTGGTCAACTTCGACGCTGACCATTTCGGCGAAAACTATTCTAAAACAAGTAAGTTTACTCAAAGGTCGAAGCCCTGAAGTCACGAATTCCCGTCATTTTTCGGATCAGAGGAAGAATAGGAAATCCTATCAAACCATTGATATTCAGAGTGTGCTAAGGAAGAAGGTGGTAAAATCTAGGCTTGACTTACTTCAGTGATAAACAACTTAGATAAACCAAGAACTCCCAAACCTCGGAGTTCCGAAATAAACAAAGGCCATAGGATCAAGACAGTTGAAAATCTATGGTGGTAGATCTATTTGGAACTTCGGAAATAATCGAAGGATGGTATAAAAATGCCAAAACTCCTGAAGCCATGAAGTACCAAAGCCAAAAAGTAAGACATGTGACATAAGACAAATATGACACATGGCCCAATCAGCCAATGATAAGTGTCAAGGTATAACTGGCACATTAGGTATATGAAAGTCACAAATCAAGGTGACAGATGGTAGCCACTCAACTAGTGCCATGTCAATAGTGATGTCAATAAGCTACGCCACTCTGGGAGTACATCCTTTGGGGATATCCAACTTCTCCTACCAACAAAACTACTCAAAGTGCCGAAAGCTAAAGTCACGAATAACCGAATATCTAGAGAGCGAGAGCTCCTTCGTGCCTAAGTCTACGGTCCCAACTCTTGCACATATGAAGGTTATCAAGTAGGGAGTTTTGATACACCCTTCTATGGAATTTTCTCTGGAAGAGTTGGAATACTGCAAAGGCTTGAGTCCCAAAACGCCAAAGTCTCGAAATGAACGAGAACCGTCCATCTCAAATGTGCAAATAAAACATGACCGTTAATATTGATAAGTGATTAAGCACTCATTTGGCTTAGTGCTTAGTCACTGCCTATGGTCATATGTAATAAAGGTCCCGAAAGTGCATCTGTATGAATTTAACATGCAAAGGAATAATTTTTCCTCTGTGAGGAAGAATGTTTGAACCAAACATGATTTGGATTCTATCGTGATTGATATTAAGTGATCAAATACATCCAATGCATTGTAAAGCTAATCGAAAATTTCATATGATATGTTGGAGAACTGGGAACGCAACAAAATCTTAAGAATAAAATAAAAAGGCATGGGATCGAATTAAAAGAAATCGATCCATACCTATGATCGATTTATGAAAAATCCCTCTTACTAAATTGAAAAGCTTTCATGCTAATGCATGAATAAAAATAGAGGTAGATATTAATTTTAAATTAAAAGACAAATGCTTAATTTAAATGAAGAGGTGCAATGGTCCAAACAAAGGGACACAATGCTTCAACACTCACACTAGTAGGAAGACTATATAAGCAAGAAATAATGGTGAAGAAGAAGTGTCTCTGTAGTCCATATCAGAAGATCAAAACATAAGCATAGTCCAAGAAGAAGAACCGATTATACTTATCCAGTGAGAGTGGAAGGGAGGAGAAATAAAGGATTCATATCCTTTACTACATAAGGGAGTTGGTGCTTCCTAGGGTTGGTTCCTTAAAGACAAGGGAGTTGGTGCATCCTTGGGTTGGTGCCCTAAATACAAGGGAATTGGTGCTTTCTAGGGTTGGTGCTCTAAATACAAGGGAGTTGGTGCTTCTTAGGGTTGGTGCCCTAAAAACAAGGGAGTTGGTACTTCCTAGGGTTGGTGCCCTGAAGAAGGGGATTTGTGTCTCCTAGTGTTGGTGCCCTAAAGAAGGGGTTTTGTGTCTCCTAGAATTGGTGCTCTAAAAAGTATTGGCGTTATTCACTATTATTTATAAAACCTTGTAATTCCTGTTAATTATATTGATAGAATTGATTTTAAATGCAAGCCCATTGTTGATCTATTATAGTGATTAATAAAATAACAAAGTAATTGCTATTTGTTTAAAAAAGGGTAATATTGATTCAACCCAACCTCATTATTTCCAACAATTGGTATTAGAGTGAGTGCTTTCAACACAATCTCATAACTGGAAGGTAGATCTTGAAAGAAATGAATCAACAAGAGGGAATGTCTTTCAACAAAGCACCATTGTTTAATGGAGGTGGTTATGCTTTATGGAAAATAAGAATGAAAAGCTACATGTTGGCTCTTGGTTTTGATGTTCGACAATCTGTTGTAGATGGCTACATTGCACTAGCTTATCCACCCACATATACTGTAGGAAAGAAGACCTACAATGACAACTCAAGAGCCGTTAATGCCATTCTAGGAGGATTGAAAAATTCTATATGTGTGAAGGTTATGCATTGTAATTCAACTAAGGAAATATGGGACAAATTGGAGGTTGTATATGAAGGAGACAACAAAGTCAAGGAATCCAAACTACAAACCTATAGAACTCAGTTTGAAAATTTGAAGATGAAAGAAGAAGATAACATTGTTGAATACTTTCATAGGGTAGATGAGGTAGTTAATTCAATCAAAGTAGCAGGAGAAGAACTTACCGATAAAAATATTGTACAAAATATCTTAAGGTCATTACCTATGAGATATGATGCCAATATTTCCACAATTTAAGATAGACCAGAACTTGACAAACTCACAGTAGATCAACTTCATGGAATTTTTATAGCATATGAGATGAGAACATGGAACGTAAAACCATCAAAAGAAGAAACAACCTTTAAGGCATCTAAAGCAAGGAAGAAACATGAACATATGTCTAATGAAGATCAGTCAGACATATAAGATGTAGAAGAGGCCAACTTTATAAAAAAACTCCAGAAATGATTTGGAAAATATAAAGGAAAGTTACCCTTCAAATGTTTCAAATGTGGTAGAATCAGACACTTTGCTAACAAATGTTCCTATCCCAAGTATGAGGATAGTGATGATAAAGAATCCCGCAACCAGAAAGACCAATACAAGAAGAAATTTTATAAGAAAAAGAAAATCTTCTACTCCAAAGAAGACATCAACTCTTTAAACATGAGTGGAGATGAAGATTTAGAGCTTCTATTTATGGGAATGAACACTCAAAATAACAATATAGATAATGAAGAAAATTTTGAAAGTGAAGGTGTAGTAGATCTAGAAGAAAAACCGATTAGTGCTCTGGAAGAACTAAGAAAGTCTAAAAATAAGAACAAGTTACTTAGGGCACAATTTCAAGAATTTTAAGAATCAAATCAATCAAGAGAAATAGATGCATCAAGAACCATCAAAGAGTCAGAGCAGATCATCAACGATTTGAAGTCCTAGCTCCTGGAAGCTAAAATCATTGAATAATTCATTTTAAAACAACTCAATGATAGAAAACAAGTATGTGAGAAACTAGAAGCTGAGATTGAGCTGGTAAAAAGGTGAACTTGAGAAAGAAAAGAAGGGATCAAAATTTGAAAATAGTTCAAAGATCTTGGATGATATTCTCAGTAGTCAGAGGTCACCAAATAACAAGACTGGTTTTGGATACACCCAAGACTTTGTTAGCACCATGATTTTCATAGCTAAGGTTAGAGGTTTGTCAACAATTTTCAAAGTCATGCCTGTTAACACCAATATTGTTTTTAGCGCCTGACATCATCCAACATCTCCAAGGGTCGGTTTCAAAAGGAAGCTTTATCATTTCTTATTTTCATTTCCATTTGCAACTGTGCGTTGAAAAATTGATTGTGTGATGCAAACTCAACTGCATGCTGCAAACTTCACCGTGCGTTGCAAACTTCACTGTGCACTGCAAACTCACCTGTGCACCGCAAACTCAACTTGTACACATAAAAATTGTATTTTCATCATAACTTTTAAATACATATATGGGTTCTTCTGAAATTTTTTGTGGAGATGAATCATAATATCATTGACTTTCTGACCAAATATCAGCTTGGCCCAGTTTGTCGTTTGGGAGAAAAGTTGAAATAATCATCTACAAGAATGTTTGCAATGAATCTTGAAATTGTGATGCAAACTCTAACAGTTTGATAAATACGAGCTGTAGGAGGGATTCCACCTGTCTAAGGAGGTTTGAATAGGTTCTCGGAGATCAGTTAGACACCAAGGGACACATGTACCTAAGATTCAACTCCACTAAATCTCCATGCAATGAGCTAGTTGTAGTTGCATTTATTCTAAAAGACAATTTCCAGGAATCAAGGAATTAGTTGGTTTTTTTGTTTGCCACATATCTCTAAGGAATAGAATCGAATGCATGGAGTAGGTTTCGACATCCTAGATATATTATTGATATAATTTTATATTTAATGAATGAGAGGAATCTAAATAGAAGGGGGGGGACTCTTTTTTTGGAAAAGAGGACTATGGTACTGTTGATCAAGACTTGTTTATTCCTTTGAAGTTAATGCAAAAGTTTCCTCTTTCTGAAATTTGAGATTCATCACGGTATTTATGTTCAGTATGTGTTTATTGTATATCATTTACATGATTATGTTTTTCTGATAGCATTGTCTGAGAGTAAGTGGTAGGAATTCATCCATGTTTGATGCTCCTTTCACATTGATGATGTTTGTTATGTGTTAATGGTTACTTTTATAGAATTCATCTTCATTTGATGCTCTGTTTAGTAATTAATCTTGGTGTCCTTTCTTCTAAAGTTGCACTGGAGATTCATTCACTGATTGATGCATGTAGTCTAGTGGGATTTCTTCTCTTGTCCATATCTCATTTCATATCATTTATTTGTTGAGCATAACACATATTTTGCCTCAAATCTACAAGAAGAAACCAACCAGCCGTTGACTATAAAAACATTGAAATTCAGGCCTTGACTCCATTTCTCAATGGTACCTTTTCCTTGTTTGTCCTACCAACCCCTTAAAAACAAAAACAAAATCTATCTTATATCAAAATATGACCTCTGTGTGCTTATTGATGAATCCTATGAGTTATTACCAATCATTAGACATCTGAGATATCCATCTCTAGTTGTATAGGTCAGAATACAATCTAAAGTTGGTTGAAACTATTACCTTGGGGTTTCTTTGACACAACCCAAATAAATTTCCGAGTGTTAACAGACTCAACTTCTACATCACAAGGATTTGTCAAAAGACCAATCAATTATGAAAATGATCTTAAAGGATCCTTAAAAAGAGAAGATAATAAGGCAAATATGATACCATTGAAAACTATTCCACATAAACAAAAGTAAACACTCCCTACTAAAGTAAAAGATGACAAGAATAATACAATCACCTGAAGGAATCCCCTAAATAAATATCTATTTATTGGATATTGTTACTCTTGCAATAATTTTGGACATAAGACAATACACTACAAAGTTTATGGACAATACAATCATAGAAATGTCCAAAGATATAAGAACAATAACTACAATACAGAGAAGAGAAACTATAACTCATTTTCTCCTTTGAAAAACTTCAATATTGAATGCCAAAAATACAACAATTATGGTCATAAGGCCGGTGAATGTAGATTTCCAAAATATTCCATGAAGACACATATCTCTACAATTAAGGAAAATTATATGAATATATGGAGAATAAAATATAAAGTACAAAGGAAGAAAAATGATTGCACCTAAAATTGATAAAATTGACAATAGGAGTATGATGGATGAAGTGTCTGATAAAGTATATGAAAATTAGATTTATGCATATAAAGTAGATCAAGCTCAAGACAAGAAAACTCCTAAATAAAAATATGACACAATTACAAAACTTGATAATGTCATGTAAGTAGATTATCCATTATCCAACAAATGGAAAATGTGAAAAGAAAATTCTCAAAACAAGGCCGAAGAAGCTTCTGGTGCACAAAACAACGATGATGATAATGAACCTTCAATAGGAGACCAACCAGAAGAATTAAGTGATGATGATCTTGGAAATTTTCAAACGCTATTTTGATATATATATATCAAAAAAAAATAAAAAATAAAAAATAAATATATATATATATATATATATACACACACACACACACACACACACACACACACACACACACACACACACACACACAAAAGAAAGGACGGAGGAATTAGGGAAGACTTAAAATTGTTCCTATTGATACCCCTATGAGTATTGAAGCACAAAAAAATGAAGAGGCTCTTGGATTACAAATGGATAAATAGATAACTAGCATCATTAAAAGCATCATGGTTTGATGGTATAACTCTAGGAAGAGATATCATGGTACATGGCTAGTACATATGTCGATGGATTGTTATAGGAATATAATAGTATTCTTGGGCAGTTGATCTATGTTCCAATTGAGAAATAATATGTGAAGCGAAAGCAAATTGCAGTGATAGCATATTGTTCATCTTTTAGAGAAGACAGGGGGGTTATTCTTCTTCCCATGATTGGTTGTAGCAACATGATTCTAGGGGGAGATATTCATAGATAGGGTGAGCGTATTCTCAGGGGGAGTATCACCCTAAAATGAAACATCCATTTTTGTCATTGTTGTCAAAGGGAGAGAATGATAAGTGAAATCTAGTTAATATTGAAAAGGGGGTTTTACTTTGTTTCCATTAATTCCAAAGGGGGATAATGTTGGACATGGTATTATGTTGTTGGGATTGATGTCAATAATATCAGTATAGTATTGTCATTATATGTCTTTAAGATCCTAAAGCTCATGAGAGATAACGTAGTAGGTTGCGTAGAATACATAGCGCGAGGTGCAAATGAATCCTGTATAAACCTAAAGCTTAGAAGAGATAACCTTCTTATTGGATAAATACAGTGCATAAAGGAGAGCATTGACACAAATATCATAAGGAAGGATGTTAATCTCATAAGGAAGGATGTTAAGGAAGAGATGACGCATTTGAAGTAACACATGAGACAAAATTCTGCGGGTGAAGAAATCCTTTTGTAAAGGATCGAGTTACAAGAGCCGTTCATTCTTATTTTAGGACAATCCAGGATCGTTAGATCAGGGTGAAGTTTGAGGTTGGGAAGGATTAAATCTCAACCGTCAGATATGAAGTAGGGGCTTCAAATAGTTTCCTTGCTGTTGGATCAAGATTCGATCTGGAATGGAAATGTAGAGTAGTCATATTTCGGGGAGGAAATTCAAGTGAGCTCTCAACCGTTAGATCAATTTGGGATCTATCCTGATTGTCAGATAGAACCAAGTGGAAGGAAAGGATAAGCGCACCCCATAAGACACAAAGTACTGTAACCCTCAAAGTCCTGAAGTGAATAAGGGCCATCAGATTTGGGAAATGCATGGTGACTGTTGGATGAGAATAGGTAGGTCCAATGTTGGTCAATTACGATGCTGACCACTTCGGTGAAAAGGAGTTTGAAACATGTAAGTTTACCCGAAGGTCGAAGCCTTGAAGTCGCAAAATCCTGTCGACCATCGGATCAGAGGAAGAGTAGGGAAATATCGTCAATCGTTGATCTAAATGTTGAAATGCCAAGAAATAAGGTGGTCAACTCCAGTGCTGACCACTATGGTGAAAAGGAGTCTAAAATGGATAAGTTTACCCGAAGACCAAATCCCCTAAGTCGTGAACTCCCGTCAACCGCCAGATAAGAGGAATAATAGGAAATCTCGTCAAACTATTGATATTCAGAGTGCACTAAGGAAGAAGGTGGTCAACTCCAGCCTTGACCTACTCCGACGATAAATAACTCAGATAAACCAAGAACTCTTGAACCTCGAAGTTCCAGAATAAACAAAGGCCATAGGATCAAGACAATTGAAAATATATGGTGGTAGATATATTTGGTACTTCGGCGATAATCAAAGGATGGTATAAAAATTCCAAAACTCCCAAAGCCACGAAGTAAGACATGTGGAAGAAGAAAAATATGACACATGGCCCAATCGGCTAGTGACAAGTGTCAAGGTATAACTAGCACATTAGGTATATGAAAGTCACAAATCAAGGTGACACGTGGAGGCCACTCAGCTAGTGCCATGTCAACAAGCTACGTCACTCCGAGAGTACATCCTTTGGGGATATCTATCTTCTCCTACCAGCAAAACTACCCAAAGCACCGAAGGCCGAAGTCATGAATAACCAATTTTTTGGAGAGCGAGAGATCCTTCATGGCTAAGTATATGGTCCCAGCTCCTTGACATATGAAGGTTATCAACCAAGGACTGTTGATACACCCTTCGATGTAATTTGCTCCGAAAGAGTTGGAAGACTGCAAAGGCTTGAGTCCTAAAACGTTGAATTCCTGAAATGAACAAGAATCTTCCATCTCAAATGTGTAAATAACACATGACTGTCAATATTGATAAGTGATTAAGCACTCATTTTCCTTAATGCTTAATCAACACCTATGGTCATATTGAATAAAGGTCCTGAAAGTGCGTCTGTATGAATTTAACATGCAGAGGATGAATTTTTTCTTTATCAGGAAGAAAATTTGAACTAGACAGGATCTGGATTCTATCCTGATTGATATTAAGTGATCAAATACATCCGATGCATTGGAAAACTAATCGAAAAGTTCATATGATATGTTGGAGAACTAGGGATGCAACAAAAGATTAAGAATAAAATAAAAAGGCATGGGATCAAATTAAAAGAAATTGATCCATAGCTGTGATTGATTTATGAGAAATCCCTCTTACTAAATTGAAAAGCTTTCTCGTTAATGCATGAATAAAAATAGAGGGAGATATTAATTCTAAATTAAAAGAAAAATGCTATTACTGTTAATTTAAATGAAGAGGTGCAATGGTCCAAACAAAGGGACAAAATTCTTCAACGCTCACACCAGTAGGAAGACTATATAAGCAAGAAAGAATGGTGAAAAAGAAGTGTCTCTGTAGTCTAGATCATAAGATCAAAATAGAAGCACAGTCCAAGAAGAAGAACTGATGATACTTATGCAGTGAGGGTGGAAGGGAAGAGCAAGGAAGGATTCATATCCTTTACTAAATAATGGAGTTGGTGCTTCCTAGGGTTGGTGGCGTAAAGAAAAGGGAGTTGGTGCTTCCTTGGGTTGGTGCCCTAAAGACAAGGGAGTTGGTGCTCTAAAGACAAGGGAGTTGGTGCTCTAAAAAGGATTGGTGTCCTTCACTATTCTTTATAAAACCTTGTAATTCATGTTAATTATATTTATATAATTGATTTTAAATACAAGTCCATTGTTGATCTATTGTGGTGATTAATAAAATAAAAAAATAATTGCTAATTGTTTAAAAAAGGGTAATACTGATTTATCCCCCCCCCCCTCTTAGTATTTCCAACATAATAGACATGGTTAAAATCTCCCCCTTGGAACCCTTCCCTTTCTTGTTGATACTAAACCCACAAATATTCGTTCGTGTCCATCTGCAACTCATGATACAATTTATTTATTATATTTAATATACATCATTTACATATTACATCGCTTGTCCATTGACCATACATCGCATTTACAATACACATCACTAGTTTGGGGTTTGAAAACGGGGATGTTACATTAGGACCCACCACCAAGACTTTCCATTTCTCATTTCTGCCTCTAGAATATTCTCCATCATGGCTTCATACCCCAACATAGTAGTGAGGAACCCATGGGCTTTGTTTTTTGACCATTTCAATTCATCCTCATGGTCCTGAAGAATAAGAGCATTGTGCTTAAGCTAAGAGATGTAGAGGGACCATTCGTTTGCGGGGTTTTCAAGAAGATTCAAATCTTCAACTATGAGCTAGTCTTGAAACCAACCACTTGGTCTCATATGCTTGGAAGAATCAATAAGATTGTGCAAACCCTTGGAATGGAGGAACTCCAACAAGGGATGAGATAATATAAAGGGACTAGAGAAACCTATCTAGAGGTCCTCCCCTCACTTGACTTTGTCACCTCTTCCAACCAACCTAGCCAACCAGGAACCAAGAATAGGGAACCCATTTACCAATCCTTTCCAAATAATTGAGGCACCCTTGAAGGATTTTGAGTTCATTCTTATCCAATATTCAATGGACTTGACTACTAGGTACTTTTCCTTTGTTACTTTTTCCATAGGTTATCAGTGAACAAAATTCTCCAAATACTTTTTGCAGCAAGGGATTGACTAAATGTATAGATATTTTTTAGGCCCCAACCCCTCACATCTTTTGGCCTTGCAATATTGGACCATTTTACGATAAAAATTCCTTGTTTTTCCTTCTTGCTAGCCTAAAGAAAACTAATGCATGTTTTTCTTATCTCGTCCAAGATTCCTTTAGGAATACGTGTAATTAAAAGCTAATAAACAAGGATACTTTAAAGGGATAAAAAACCTAGAACCAACCTCCCACCTCTTGAGATCCATCTATTACATCAACAAAAAACTTTGGCTTCTATCTTTAAATACAACCACATCTAGTCCACATACCTATAATCATTTAGTTTTAGTTGAAAGCCCAAGTATTTGAACCCAAGATCCAAAGATCCTGAAAACAAAGTTGGGATTTGGGAGATCTATTTTTCCTACTCATCTCCTATCTTGTTAAAGGGAACATAAGGATTCCTAAAATTGACTTCCATTCCTCCACAGATTGAATCCAAGATAGATTTGTCATAGGATATCTCCCTTAAGGAACCTTGAGCAAACAAAAGAACATCATCAACAAAGAGAAAATGGGAGATGAAGGTAAACCCAACAACCCTAACCCCTTTGATTTCTCATTCTCTCCTAACCTCTAAAATCAACCTACTGAGACTTTCAACCACTAGTAAAAATAAGAAGGGGAACAAAGGGTAGCCTTGTCTAAGGACCCTAGAGGAATTAAAGAAGCATGAAGGGGAGCCATTAATGAGATTTGTGAAGGACGCTAAGGAATCACTCCCTAGGATCTAGTTGATAGTTTGAAGATTCATCCCCATTTAAAGGATCACATGTCTAAGATAGAGTCAATTAAGTTTACAATTTGACCTTTTATACATTTATAAAATAATAACAAAATAACTCTCTTTCCTAGCCTCTAACTAATTTCAATTAATTAATTATTATTAACTATATCATTATTTAATAATTATCATTATCTATTATTAAGTAATTATTATATAATAGTTATATTTGATTAACTATATTATTATTTAATACTTATTATTGATTAACTATTCTCTAAGCTTTAAAAAATTTAACATTTTATTATTTACTTTTACCTTATTAATAATAACAAAATAAATCTCTTTTTTCACAATGGATAATTTATAA
>ML813575.1:0-10444 GCA_009831015.1 Picea engelmannii | reverse complement strand
TAGCATTCTTTATTGTAAGTAATTGTACATGATATTATTCATTGATTTAATTGATTCCATTGTAAACTTGTAAATAATTTGTAATCTTTTGTAAAGAAACACCCTTGAACATAGTTGACCCCTTGCCCAATTTCTAGGCACCAGTCTTAGTTGACCTAGGGAAAAGTCTTGTTTTTCATGCTAAACCTTGCATCTTGCATGGTTTCCTTAGCATCTTAGGATTAGAATCCCCTCTAACCTTAACAAATTAAAATTAACTCCTAGAACCTAACTCTAACACATCTAGTAACTAAGGTCTACCCCCTTTGGCTTCCCTAGGAGTAAGCCTAGACGGAAGAGGTTCCGGTCAAAGTGACAGCGTGGGCTGTGAACCTAGGAATTGTGCCTCCAAGGACACACTAAGTGAGCCGGACTTAGCTCACGCTTGCAAGTGTGTATAAGGATGACAACATGGCCATTTTGGGGCCCTAAACATTATTTTTTGGCTCACCATAGTCAAACTGTAGATAGAGTTAGAGTTTAACGATGAAATGTGTAGCTCTTTGAAATACCTTTCCATGGGCTATCACACGCCTAAAACGGAGTTCCTATGCAAAATTTACGACCCTAGGGAGTTGAGGTACCAACTTATCCATAGCAGCCCACATGACTTTTGGCGTTTCACCTTCTAGGGTTAGGTTTTTGGATGTCTTGGGTTTTTACATTCATAAGTAATATCAAAGAGGCCTCTGGAGCCTCATTGTAATCATTCTGCTCAGATGGATGCATGTAGCAACTGCATCTCTTCTCAGAGATAACTACCACCATTCAAGCAAGTGTTTCAGTTCTACAGTTTTACAATTTCAGCCTATTTCATTTATTTAATAGAAGATATTGTTCACTGGATATCCATGTTATTATTCATACCTCTATGTTTATTGTATTCAGTCTGTAATCAGCATGTTCCGTTCCTAAATCTGGATCATAATCATGAGCTTCATATGGTTTCCCAGCCATTGGATCAAGATTCGATTTGGAATGGAAATGTAGGGCCATCAGATTTCATGGAGGAAATTCAAGTGAGCTCTCAACCATTAGATCAGTTCGGGATCTATCTTGATCGTCAGATAGAACCAAGTGGAAGGAAAGGATAAGAATACCCCATAAGATACAAAGTCTTGAAACCCCCGAAGTCTCAAAGTGAATAAGGGCCATCATATATGGGAAATGCATGGTGACCGTTGGATGAGGATAGGTGGGTCCAATGGTGGTCAACTTCGACGCTGACCACTTCGACAAAAAGGAGTCTGAAACATGTAAGTTTACCTGAAGGCCAAAGCCTCAAAGTTGTGAAATATTGTCGACCGTCGGATCAGAGGAAGATAAGGGAAATCCCGTCAACTGTTGATCTAAATGTTGAACCGTTAGGAAAGAAGGTGGTCAACTTCGACGCTGACCACTTCGACAAAAACGATTCTAAAACAGGTAAGTTTACTTAAAGGTCGAAGCCCCGAAGTCGCGAATTCCCGTCATTCGTCGGATCAGAGGAAGAATAGGAAATCCTGTCAAACCATTGATATTCAGAGTGTGCTAAGGAAGAAGGTGGTAAAATCTATGCTTGACTTACTTCAGTGATAAACAACTTATATAACCAAGAACTCCCAAACCTCGGAGTTCCGAAATAAACAAAGGCCATAGGATCAAGACAGTTGAAAATCTATGGTGGTAGATCTATTTGGAACTTCGGAAATAATCGAAGGATGGTATAAAAATGCCAAAACTCCTGAATCCATGAAGTACCAAAGCCAAAAAGTAAGACATGTGACATAAGACAAATATGACACATGGCCCAATCGGCCAGTGATAAGTGTCAAGGTATAACTGGCACATTAGGTATATGAAAGTCACGAATCAAGGTGACAGATGGTAGCCACTCAGCTAGTGCCATGTCAATAGTGATGTCAACAAGCTACGCCACTCTGGGAGTACATCCTTTGGGGATATCCAACTTCTCCTACCAGCAAAACTACCCGAAGTGCCGAAAGCTGAAGTCACGAATAACAAAATATCTAGAGAGCGAGAGCTCCTTCGTGCCTAAGTCTACGGTCCCAACTCTTGCACATATGAAGGTTATCAAGCAGGGAGTGTTGATACACCCTTCTATGGAATTTTCTCTGGAAGAGTTGGAAGACTGCAAAGGCTTGAGTCCCAAAACGCCAAATTCTCGAAATGAACAAGAACCGTCCATCTCAAATGTGCAAATAAAACATGACCGTTAATATTGATAAGTGATTAAGCACTCATTTGGCTTAGTGCTTAGTCACCGCCTATGGTCATATGTAATAAAGGTCCCGAAAGTGCGTTTGTATGAATTTAACATGCAAAGGAATAATTTTTCCTTTGTGAGGAAGAATGTTTGAACCAAACATGATTTGGATTCTATCGTGATTGATATTAAGTGATCAAATACATCCAATGCATTGTAAATCTAATCGAAAATTTCATATGATATGTTGGAGAACTGGGGACGCAACAAAAGCTTAAGAATAAAATAAAAAGGCATGGGATCGAATTAAAAGAAATCGATCCATACCTATGATCGATTTATGAAAAATCCCTCTTACTAAATTGAAAAGCTTTCATGCTAATGCATGAATAAAAATAGAGGTAGATATTAATTTTAAATTAAAAGACAAATGCTTAATTTAAATGAAGAGGTGCAATGGTCCAAACAAAGGGACACAATGCTTCAACACTCACACTAGTAGGAAGACTATATAAGCAAGAAATAATGGTGAAGAAGAAGTGTCTCTGTAGTCCATATCAGAAGATCAAAACATAAGCATAGTCCAAGAAGAAGAACCGATTATACTTATCCAGTGAGAGTGGAAGGGAGGAGAAATAAAGGATTCATATCCTTTACTACATAAGGGAGTTGGTGCTTCCTAGGGTTGGTTCCTTAAAGACAAGGGAGTTGGTGCATCCTTGGGTTGGTGCCCTAAATACAAGGGAATTGGTGCTTTCTAGGGTTGGTGCTCTAAATACAAGGGAGTTGGTGCTTCTTAGGGTTGGTGCCCTAAAAACAAGGGAGTTGGTACTTCCTAGGGTTGGTGCCCTGAAGAAGGGGATTTGTGTCTCCTAGTGTTGGTGCCCTAAAGAAGGGGTTTTGTGTCTCCTAGAATTGGTGCTCTAAAAAGTATTGGCGTTATTCACTATTATTTATAAAACCTTGTAATTCCTGTTAATTATATTGATAGAATTGATTTTAAATGCAAGCCCATTGTTGATCTATTATAGTGATTAATAAAATAACAAAGTAATTGCTATTTGTTTAAAAAAGGGTAATATTGATTCAACCCAACCTCATTATTTCCAACAATTGGTATTAGAGTGAGTGCTTTCAACACAATCTCATAACTGGAAGGTAGATCTTGAAAGAAATGAATCAACAAGAGGGAATGTCTTTCAACAAAGCACCATTGTTTAATGGAGGTGGTTATGCTTTATGGAAAATAAGAATGAAAAGCTACATGTTGGCTCTTGGTTTTGATGTTCGACAATCTGTTGTAGATGGCTACATTGCACTAGCTTATCCACCCACATATACTGTAGGAAAGAAGACCTACAATGACAACTCAAGAGCCGTTAATGCCATTCTAGGAGGATTGAAAAATTCTATATGTGTGAAGGTTATGCATTGTAATTCAACTAAGGAAATATGGGACAAATTGGAGGTTGTATATGAAGGAGACAACAAAGTCAAGGAATCCAAACTACAAACCTATAGAACTCAGTTTGAAAATTTGAAGATGAAAGAAGAAGATAACATTGTTGAATACTTTCATAGGGTAGATGAGGTAGTTAATTCAATCAAAGTAGCAGGAGAAGAACTTACCGATAAAAATATTGTACAAAATATCTTAAGGTCATTACCTATGAGATATGATGCCAATATTTCCACAATTTAAGATAGACCAGAACTTGACAAACTCACAGTAGATCAACTTCATGGAATTTTTATAGCATATGAGATGAGAACATGGAACGTAAAACCATCAAAAGAAGAAACAACCTTTAAGGCATCTAAAGCAAGGAAGAAACATGAACATATGTCTAATGAAGATCAGTCAGACATATAAGATGTAGAAGAGGCCAACTTTATAAAAAAACTCCAGAAATGATTTGGAAAATATAAAGGAAAGTTACCCTTCAAATGTTTCAAATGTGGTAGAATCAGACACTTTGCTAACAAATGTTCCTATCCCAAGTATGAGGATAGTGATGATAAAGAATCCCGCAACCAGAAAGACCAATACAAGAAGAAATTTTATAAGAAAAAGAAAATCTTCTACTCCAAAGAAGACATCAACTCTTTAAACATGAGTGGAGATGAAGATTTAGAGCTTCTATTTATGGGAATGAACACTCAAAATAACAATATAGATAATGAAGAAAATTTTGAAAGTGAAGGTGTAGTAGATCTAGAAGAAAAACCGATTAGTGCTCTGGAAGAACTAAGAAAGTCTAAAAATAAGAACAAGTTACTTAGGGCACAATTTCAAGAATTTTAAGAATCAAATCAATCAAGAGAAATAGATGCATCAAGAACCATCAAAGAGTCAGAGCAGATCATCAACGATTTGAAGTCCTAGCTCCTGGAAGCTAAAATCATTGAATAATTCATTTTAAAACAACTCAATGATAGAAAACAAGTATGTGAGAAACTAGAAGCTGAGATTGAGCTGGTAAAAAGGTGAACTTGAGAAAGAAAAGAAGGGATCAAAATTTGAAAATAGTTCAAAGATCTTGGATGATATTCTCAGTAGTCAGAGGTCACCAAATAACAAGACTGGTTTTGGATACACCCAAGACTTTGTTAGCACCATGATTTTCATAGCTAAGGTTAGAGGTTTGTCAACAATTTTCAAAGTCATGCCTGTTAACACCAATATTGTTTTTAGCGCCTGACATCATCCAACATCTCCAAGGGTCGGTTTCAAAAGGAAGCTTTATCATTTCTTATTTTCATTTCCATTTGCAACTGTGCGTTGAAAAATTGATTGTGTGATGCAAACTCAACTGCATGCTGCAAACTTCACCGTGCGTTGCAAACTTCACTGTGCACTGCAAACTCACCTGTGCACCGCAAACTCAACTTGTACACATAAAAATTGTATTTTCATCATAACTTTTAAATACATATATGGGTTCTTCTGAAATTTTTTGTGGAGATGAATCATAATATCATTGACTTTCTGACCAAATATCAGCTTGGCCCAGTTTGTCGTTTGGGAGAAAAGTTGAAATAATCATCTACAAGAATGTTTGCAATGAATCTTGAAATTGTGATGCAAACTCTAACAGTTTGATAAATACGAGCTGTAGGAGGGATTCCACCTGTCTAAGGAGGTTTGAATAGGTTCTCGGAGATCAGTTAGACACCAAGGGACACATGTACCTAAGATTCAACTCCACTAAATCTCCATGCAATGAGCTAGTTGTAGTTGCATTTATTCTAAAAGACAATTTCCAGGAATCAAGGAATTAGTTGGTTTTTTTGTTTGCCACATATCTCTAAGGAATAGAATCGAATGCATGGAGTAGGTTTCGACATCCTAGATATATTATTGATATAATTTTATATTTAATGAATGAGAGGAATCTAAATAGAAGGGGGGGGACTCTTTTTTTGGAAAAGAGGACTATGGTACTGTTGATCAAGACTTGTTTATTCCTTTGAAGTTAATGCAAAAGTTTCCTCTTTCTGAAATTTGAGATTCATCACGGTATTTATGTTCAGTATGTGTTTATTGTATATCATTTACATGATTATGTTTTTCTGATAGCATTGTCTGAGAGTAAGTGGTAGGAATTCATCCATGTTTGATGCTCCTTTCACATTGATGATGTTTGTTATGTGTTAATGGTTACTTTTATAGAATTCATCTTCATTTGATGCTCTGTTTAGTAATTAATCTTGGTGTCCTTTCTTCTAAAGTTGCACTGGAGATTCATTCACTGATTGATGCATGTAGTCTAGTGGGATTTCTTCTCTTGTCCATATCTCATTTCATATCATTTATTTGTTGAGCATAACACATATTTTGCCTCAAATCTACAAGAAGAAACCAACCAGCCGTTGACTATAAAAACATTGAAATTCAGGCCTTGACTCCATTTCTCAATGGTACCTTTTCCTTGTTTGTCCTACCAACCCCTTAAAAACAAAAACAAAATCTATCTTATATCAAAATATGACCTCTGTGTGCTTATTGATGAATCCTATGAGTTAT
This sequence comes from Picea engelmannii, assembly GCA_009831015.1. Classification (NCBI taxonomy): domain Eukaryota; kingdom Viridiplantae; phylum Streptophyta; class Pinopsida; order Pinales; family Pinaceae; genus Picea; species Picea engelmannii. The sequence continues at coordinate 4,172 of ML813575.1, read as the reverse complement.
TACCAATCATTAGACATCTGAGATATCCATCTCTAGTTGTATAGGTCAGAATACAATCTAAAGTTGGTTGAAACTATTACCTTGGGGTTTCTTTGACACAACCCAAATAAATTTCCGAGTGTTAACAGACTCAACTTCTACATCACAAGGATTTGTCAAAAGACCAATCAATTATGAAAATGATCTTAAAGGATCCTTAAAAAGAGAAGATAATAAGGCAAATATGATACCATTGAAAACTATTCCACATAAACAAAAGTAAACACTCCCTACTAAAGTAAAAGATGACAAGAATAATACAATCACCTGAAGGAATCCCCTAAATAAATATCTATTTATTGGATATTGTTACTCTTGCAATAATTTTGGACATAAGACAATACACTACAAAGTTTATGGACAATACAATCATAGAAATGTCCAAAGATATAAGAACAATAACTACAATACAGAGAAGAGAAACTATAACTCATTTTCTCCTTTGAAAAACTTCAATATTGAATGCCAAAAATACAACAATTATGGTCATAAGGCCGGTGAATGTAGATTTCCAAAATATTCCATGAAGACACATATCTCTACAATTAAGGAAAATTATATGAATATATGGAGAATAAAATATAAAGTACAAAGGAAGAAAAATGATTGCACCTAAAATTGATAAAATTGACAATAGGAGTATGATGGATGAAGTGTCTGATAAAGTATATGAAAATTAGATTTATGCATATAAAGTAGATCAAGCTCAAGACAAGAAAACTCCTAAATAAAAATATGACACAATTACAAAACTTGATAATGTCATGTAAGTAGATTATCCATTATCCAACAAATGGAAAATGTGAAAAGAAAATTCTCAAAACAAGGCCGAAGAAGCTTCTGGTGCACAAAACAACGATGATGATAATGAACCTTCAATAGGAGACCAACCAGAAGAATTAAGTGATGATGATCTTGGAAATTTTCAAACGCTATTTTGATATATATATATCAAAAAAAAATAAAAAATAAAAAATAAATATATATATATATATATATATACACACACACACACACACACACACACACACACACACACACACACACACACACACAAAAGAAAGGACGGAGGAATTAGGGAAGACTTAAAATTGTTCCTATTGATACCCCTATGAGTATTGAAGCACAAAAAAATGAAGAGGCTCTTGGATTACAAATGGATAAATAGATAACTAGCATCATTAAAAGCATCATGGTTTGATGGTATAACTCTAGGAAGAGATATCATGGTACATGGCTAGTACATATGTCGATGGATTGTTATAGGAATATAATAGTATTCTTGGGCAGTTGATCTATGTTCCAATTGAGAAATAATATGTGAAGCGAAAGCAAATTGCAGTGATAGCATATTGTTCATCTTTTAGAGAAGACAGGGGGGTTATTCTTCTTCCCATGATTGGTTGTAGCAACATGATTCTAGGGGGAGATATTCATAGATAGGGTGAGCGTATTCTCAGGGGGAGTATCACCCTAAAATGAAACATCCATTTTTGTCATTGTTGTCAAAGGGAGAGAATGATAAGTGAAATCTAGTTAATATTGAAAAGGGGGTTTTACTTTGTTTCCATTAATTCCAAAGGGGGATAATGTTGGACATGGTATTATGTTGTTGGGATTGATGTCAATAATATCAGTATAGTATTGTCATTATATGTCTTTAAGATCCTAAAGCTCATGAGAGATAACGTAGTAGGTTGCGTAGAATACATAGCGCGAGGTGCAAATGAATCCTGTATAAACCTAAAGCTTAGAAGAGATAACCTTCTTATTGGATAAATACAGTGCATAAAGGAGAGCATTGACACAAATATCATAAGGAAGGATGTTAATCTCATAAGGAAGGATGTTAAGGAAGAGATGACGCATTTGAAGTAACACATGAGACAAAATTCTGCGGGTGAAGAAATCCTTTTGTAAAGGATCGAGTTACAAGAGCCGTTCATTCTTATTTTAGGACAATCCAGGATCGTTAGATCAGGGTGAAGTTTGAGGTTGGGAAGGATTAAATCTCAACCGTCAGATATGAAGTAGGGGCTTCAAATAGTTTCCTTGCTGTTGGATCAAGATTCGATCTGGAATGGAAATGTAGAGTAGTCATATTTCGGGGAGGAAATTCAAGTGAGCTCTCAACCGTTAGATCAATTTGGGATCTATCCTGATTGTCAGATAGAACCAAGTGGAAGGAAAGGATAAGCGCACCCCATAAGACACAAAGTACTGTAACCCTCAAAGTCCTGAAGTGAATAAGGGCCATCAGATTTGGGAAATGCATGGTGACTGTTGGATGAGAATAGGTAGGTCCAATGTTGGTCAATTACGATGCTGACCACTTCGGTGAAAAGGAGTTTGAAACATGTAAGTTTACCCGAAGGTCGAAGCCTTGAAGTCGCAAAATCCTGTCGACCATCGGATCAGAGGAAGAGTAGGGAAATATCGTCAATCGTTGATCTAAATGTTGAAATGCCAAGAAATAAGGTGGTCAACTCCAGTGCTGACCACTATGGTGAAAAGGAGTCTAAAATGGATAAGTTTACCCGAAGACCAAATCCCCTAAGTCGTGAACTCCCGTCAACCGCCAGATAAGAGGAATAATAGGAAATCTCGTCAAACTATTGATATTCAGAGTGCACTAAGGAAGAAGGTGGTCAACTCCAGCCTTGACCTACTCCGACGATAAATAACTCAGATAAACCAAGAACTCTTGAACCTCGAAGTTCCAGAATAAACAAAGGCCATAGGATCAAGACAATTGAAAATATATGGTGGTAGATATATTTGGTACTTCGGCGATAATCAAAGGATGGTATAAAAATTCCAAAACTCCCAAAGCCACGAAGTAAGACATGTGGAAGAAGAAAAATATGACACATGGCCCAATCGGCTAGTGACAAGTGTCAAGGTATAACTAGCACATTAGGTATATGAAAGTCACAAATCAAGGTGACACGTGGAGGCCACTCAGCTAGTGCCATGTCAACAAGCTACGTCACTCCGAGAGTACATCCTTTGGGGATATCTATCTTCTCCTACCAGCAAAACTACCCAAAGCACCGAAGGCCGAAGTCATGAATAACCAATTTTTTGGAGAGCGAGAGATCCTTCATGGCTAAGTATATGGTCCCAGCTCCTTGACATATGAAGGTTATCAACCAAGGACTGTTGATACACCCTTCGATGTAATTTGCTCCGAAAGAGTTGGAAGACTGCAAAGGCTTGAGTCCTAAAACGTTGAATTCCTGAAATGAACAAGAATCTTCCATCTCAAATGTGTAAATAACACATGACTGTCAATATTGATAAGTGATTAAGCACTCATTTTCCTTAATGCTTAATCAACACCTATGGTCATATTGAATAAAGGTCCTGAAAGTGCGTCTGTATGAATTTAACATGCAGAGGATGAATTTTTTCTTTATCAGGAAGAAAATTTGAACTAGACAGGATCTGGATTCTATCCTGATTGATATTAAGTGATCAAATACATCCGATGCATTGGAAAACTAATCGAAAAGTTCATATGATATGTTGGAGAACTAGGGATGCAACAAAAGATTAAGAATAAAATAAAAAGGCATGGGATCAAATTAAAAGAAATTGATCCATAGCTGTGATTGATTTATGAGAAATCCCTCTTACTAAATTGAAAAGCTTTCTCGTTAATGCATGAATAAAAATAGAGGGAGATATTAATTCTAAATTAAAAGAAAAATGCTATTACTGTTAATTTAAATGAAGAGGTGCAATGGTCCAAACAAAGGGACAAAATTCTTCAACGCTCACACCAGTAGGAAGACTATATAAGCAAGAAAGAATGGTGAAAAAGAAGTGTCTCTGTAGTCTAGATCATAAGATCAAAATAGAAGCACAGTCCAAGAAGAAGAACTGATGATACTTATGCAGTGAGGGTGGAAGGGAAGAGCAAGGAAGGATTCATATCCTTTACTAAATAATGGAGTTGGTGCTTCCTAGGGTTGGTGGCGTAAAGAAAAGGGAGTTGGTGCTTCCTTGGGTTGGTGCCCTAAAGACAAGGGAGTTGGTGCTCTAAAGACAAGGGAGTTGGTGCTCTAAAAAGGATTGGTGTCCTTCACTATTCTTTATAAAACCTTGTAATTCATGTTAATTATATTTAT